>CM041552.1:229486-246986 GCA_023238725.1 Scortum barcoo | reverse complement strand
TCCTCCTCTCTCCTCCTCTTCTCCTCCTCCTCCCCTCTCCTCCTCCTCTTCCTCCTCTCCTCCTCCTCCTCCTCCTCCTCCTCCTCCTCCTCCTCCTCCTCCTCCTCCTCCTCCTCCCTCCTCCTCCTCCTCTTCCTCCTCCTCCCCCTGCTCCTCCTCTTCAGTGTCTCTGTGAACTTTGTGATGATGAAACTTTCTCTGCCTGAACATTTGTAGGAAATAATGACGAGTTATTACGATATCTTGTGATAAACATTTATTCAAACTGTAAAACTGATTATTAACTCGAGAAGATGTTTAAGTTTTTTTATGAAATGTGGAAAAATGTTCTTTAACATCTTGTTTTTGGGAAACCGGCATGAGGTGTAATGTGTTACTGAAAGAAAACGAAGGTCTTTAATCAAATGAAGTTGACCTTATTGGAATAAAGTTCATTTATTTTCAAGGTGTGACGAGTCCGAGTCGTTATTTCTGCTCTGCATGAACTTTTAAACAGGAGACATTCAGCAGCTTGTAAAGTGTTTAATTCATGCTGCTCAAAATACATCGTCTGAAGAATCTTATTATTAATCTGTCACGTTGGTCAGCTGACAGAAAGTGAGTTAGAAACAGGTTTAATAATAGTTTAACGTATCGACAGTCTGGTTTCAGCTTCTCCTGTGTGAATATCTGCTGCTGAAGGACGACATTAAGCCGTCTGTGCTCACCTTGACTGAATTAAACACAGCACATAAATAAATGATAACATAATAAATAAATTCACTCGCAGCAGCATCCTGTCAGGGCTTCATCTGCACTCAACAACTACTCACACAAGCTGAACATGAAGTTCATAAACCGTCTAAGACAAACCATTAAACTTCACACATGTTGGTGTGTGAACGTCTCTGATTAAGAAATCATCACAATCAGATTTATTATCGTTTTCACATACAACGAAGTAGTCTTGATATGTTGATGCAACAAATGTATACATAGTGGAAAATATCTAAAAGTAAAATAAATACAATAAGAATAATAAAAAACTACTAATAACAATATTTGCTATTTGGATCTTTACATCAGTAAATATGGATTTCACTGTATTATACACAGGAAATTAGTATCGCACCATCTATTATCGATCTATATTGACAGGATATTGATATTGCTCGATTTATGAAACCTACATATGAAGAGTCAGTTTTGGTATGTGTACCCATTGGCGTTACATCCGACAGAGAATCATCATTTATAAATTGAATTGAATTGATTTAATCAATACAGGTGGTAAGCATGAATCATAAACGTGCTGTTTGTGTTTCTATTTAAAGTAAAATTAAATAGTTTCACGGCTGTTGTCACTTTATTTTGAAAGTGTTCACCGGAAGTTCCTCCCCGCTGCGCGTTTTGGGACTCAGTGCGCAGCTGCGGATGTCACGTGACTCAGCTGTTGGTGATCCCGGTGAGCTCGCGCCAGAGGCACGCGGAGGATCCGTTAACGTCCTTCAGAGGAGCCGCAGACCGGATCAGACCGGATCAGACCGGCAGCACCAGCCGTTAACCCGCCCCCGAACCCGGAGCGAGTGTCGGACCGGGCCGCGCCTCTCTGCCCGAACCGGAGCACCGGAACAAGGTAACGAGCGCGTGCAGCCGCCATTGTTGACGAGCAGAGGGAGCGCGAGGCCTGCACACACACACACACACACACACACACACACAGCTGCTAACACACACACACACACACACACACACACACACACACACACAGAGCTGGCGGATCAATAATCACGGTGGAGGATCGATACACTTCTCGTGTTTGTTCTGAACGAACCGATCCGGACCCGGGTTTGAGTCCAGGTCCGGCTCCAGATTCTGGTCCGATTTCGGTTCCGGGTCCTGGTCCGGGTTCTACCTGCAGGTGAAAGTCTGAAGTGCGCATGTCTGAACGAACCTGAGCAGCGACTTTGGCGCGCGAACTGGTTTCTGCGTCACCTGCTGCACGAGGAGATCTCAGACACCTGAGAGGATCCGGTCTGAGTCCCGGTCCTGGGTCTGAGTCCCGGTCCTGGGTCTGAGTCCCGGTCCTGGGTCTGAGTCCCGGTCCTGGGTCTGAGTAGAGTGGCTTGTTTTGATTGAAAATTGATTATTTTCTCAAGTTAATAACAGATTGACATGAAGTGTCTGTTTGCAGAGCTGCAGCGTTATTGATTAGATGATCAATGACTGAGACTCTTTAGATAAAGATAAAGAGACTGAGACTCGTCTCAGTTATTGATTATCTGAAGTGTCTCAGTTATTGATAGATCGTCTGTCCTGTTCAGTTTCTCTCCCACAGCTGATCGGTGATGTCGTACTACTCGTCGTCGCGCAGCTCGTCCCGGGCCACCGACTGTAAGGTGTACGTGGGCGATCTGGGAAACGGCGCCGCCAAAGGAGAGCTGGAGCGAGCGTTCAGTTACTACGGCCCGCTGAGGAGCGTATGGGTGGCCAGGAACCCCCCCGGCTTCGCCTTCGTGGAGTTCGAAGACCCCCGAGACGCCGAGGACGCGGTGAAAGGGATGGACGGGAAGTGAGTGAGCTGGAGTGATTTAATGTTCAGCAAGAAAGACGACGCTCAGAGTGAAAGCTTTAACAAACACACACAAATAATGTGAAATTCTCTTGGAGATTAATAAAGTATCTATCTATCACACAAACACACACCTGTCAATTATCATCTTTACCTGAAATAAATTAATATTTAAATTAATTAAAATAAGCTGCGCAACGTTTAGACTTTGTTTGTCGTGTGTGTGGTGTTACAGCTTTTATTGTGTGTGTCTTTGAGTTTTTATTGTGTGTGTGTGAAGCGTCGGTGTTTTCAGCGCCCTCTCTGGTGTCCTCAGGGTTCTCTGCGGGTCTCGTGTTCGTGTGGAGATGTCGACCGGTCTCTCCAGGAAAGGTCGTGGGCGCCCCAGCAGACGCCAGTTCGACCCCAACGATCGGTGTTACCAGTGCGGCGACCGCGGCCACTACTACGCCTACGACTGCTACCGCTTCAGCAAGCGAGGAGGCCGTCGCAGCAGGTGAGGACGGCGGAGCTGCTCGGGGATGATGTTTGATGTTCGGCCGCCCAGCAGGAGACAGAAGAGCATAAACTCGTTTGTGTTTCCTCTCCAGGTCTCGCTCTCGTTCTCGGTCCAGATCCAGGTCCAGATCCCGCGGACGCCGCTATCGTTCTCGCTCCCGCAGCCGTAGCCACAGCCGGTACGCAGGAAACAAAACACTCCTTCTGAAACAGTAACACTTCCTCTGCTGAGGAGTTTACATCGTGAGCTCATAGACGGTGTAAATATCCAGTTGACGTGTAAAATCCTGATTTTGTTTTGACGTTAGCGCGTTCCTCTTGCCGGGCGTGTGTTCATCCTCTCGTTTTTCGTCCTCAGGAGTCGCCGCCGCTCTCCGTCCTACTCCAGACGCAGGAGCAGGTGAGGAAACCGTTTTAGGAGTTTAGTTTTTGTTGTGTTGCTGCTCCTCTTCGGGGGCTGTTAATCCAGTTCAGTGTGTTTGGTTTGTGCCTCACTCTGTCTGTTGTTGTTGAGGTTGTTCCCTGCGTAACTGTAATTAAACTGACTTTATTTCCTGACATCAGGTCCGGCTCTCCAGCTCGTTCCAAGTCCAGGACTCCAGTGAGAAGGTAAGCTGTGGACGCTGCAGGTTTCATCGTAACTACACCTCCTGAACCTGACATGACAAACTCTGCCTGTCTGCAGGAAGTGACTGTACAGTGAGACATTCACAGTAAAATAATTTCAGCTGGACTTTTAATTTGTTAAGTGTAGTCTCCCGTTCTGTGTGTGCATTTAACTAAAAGACCTGGTGTTCACACACAGCTCTGGATAAATGGATGTAAACAGGAAGCAAACAAACACGCAGAACAACACTAATGATGTTTGTTAATCACACAAGTTTGACTGATAGATCGTTTGTGTGTTCACATTTAAACCCTCACAACATACGCAAATATTTTCAGATATTATCAGATTTTTTCTGTATCAAGGCACAAGCTGAATAAATGTGGCAGCAGTATGATCTCAGAATTTAACCCTCACAGATCAAAAGGATGCTGAAATATTTTCCCTGTGCTCTGCTGGAAGATGTGCACCTGAACTGGAGGAAACTTCAGACAATTTAGTGGACGAGTCTAGCTTTATCCTTCAGCAGTGCAGCTTGTAAATGTTGTCTGCTCTTTGCTCCAGTCGCTCCAGATCTCGGTCTCGGTCTGGTTCTGCACCCAGAGGACGCTCCGTCTCTCGATCCCGCTCACGGTCTCAGTCAGCCAACCACAAGCGGAGCAGGTAAACCCTCAGTCTACATGTCCCCCATTCACTGAAACAGGGTGTAGTTTGTCTAATGAATGTCTACTGCTTAGTCCTGCCAATTGTCAGTGTTTTACCAAGATGTTAATAGACGTATGTGACAGCTCAGTGAGGTCTAGATCCACCGTTGTAGAGTTTAGAGATCAGTCACAGCTCAGACCACAAATACCTTGCGTTTTAGGAGAGGGTCAGTTTTATTCCTCTTGTTAGCCAGAGCTAGGTGCTCCATGCTAGGCAGGGAGCAACTGTTAAATAGACCCTCCTCCCACCCGGGACCGTCACGCCGCCGCCACCCAGCGACGCCACACGACGGTGACGGTGGTGAGGTGGACGACCACGGAGAGCCCTCAACCTCCTCGACGCAGAGAGATCGTCCGCCGTGTCTTCTGCCTCGGCTGTTGGACAGTAGTGGAGCGGGGGGTAGAAGACAGTCACTTAGGCCCTCTGTGTGGTGTAGGGAGGTGTAAGTAAGATGGAAGATTAGACCTCTGTCCTGTGCTCTCTTTTTTTAAAACGCTTTGATAGTTCTGCACTGTTTAACCTCTTTCAGTCCTGCTTTATTTTGAAAGGAGAGCACAGGAAAGACTTTTCCGCTCAGCCTTAAACTGTTCAGCAGCTAAAATCAGTGAGGTTCACCCATTTCCTCTGTATTCTCCCCCACCCTACATGTTAATAAATTATTTAGGCTGACAGAGCAAGACAGAAGATTTCATTTATTGGATTCAGGTGTTCAGATGGTCAGAGGTAGCATTGTAAATGTTTTTACTTTATTCCTAGATTTGATTTCCCTATCCTGAATTTGGCTAGATAAAAGCTCCAGAAAAATATTTGTCTGAGACAAAACGACACCATTGGTGTGATTTACGTTAAGCATCTTTGCAGCACAGTTTTGTTTATTTTTCATATTTTCTTTAAAGCGTGTGGTGGGAGCTGAGCACTGCACTGACACCGCAGCTGATCCCAGGCCCAGGGTCTGCCAGCTGGCGGTGTGTACGTCCTGCGGGAGGGTGACTAAGCGCTGACCTGAGATCAGCCTTCGCCTGCATCTGGTGTTAGACAGCGAGAAAGAGGTCGACCTACCGACCGAACCCTCCCCACAGTGAATGGGTGACCGTCTGTTCAACCGACGCACAGGCTCAGACGAGATCAGCCCGTGCACACATACAGTTGTTCTACTAGAGTCACCCAGCAGCCAGCCAGCCTTCAGATGTACCAGAGGGCTGACCCACACAGATCAGAGTTCGACCACTACCTTTTTAAATCCATTACCTACCTACCAGACCCCCCTACCTACCTACCAGAGTTCTTCGGCCTCTGTCTTAGCTTCTGAAAGTGAGAGAAAGAGAGCTGACGAGAGATCAGTCTTCAAGAGCCTCCCAGCGCAGTGTCTCTCCGAGTTGTAGTCATCCGTCCTTCAGTTTCATCCTTCGCTTCTCTGTACTTGTTGTTTCTGCCACTGTCTCCAAAGGTAACCAAAAATCAAACCCCCTGACAAGCTCATGTTCATGGTGAAAGAAAGTTCACAGGGTTGATGTAGTCCTGAAAACTTCTGAATTATAGAGCTAAAGTTGAGCCTTTAACAAGCATGCTCAGAGTGTGTGTGTGTGCATGTGGTGTGTGTGTGACTGAATATGTGACAGAGAGGAAGACAACATGAAATTTAATGGGCTGATATCTCTGAGGACGCAGATATGTTCTTTTTGTGTCATACATGTTGCAGCCACATTACCATTTTACCATCATGATATTTATTTTAGTGCCCCAACTACAATAATAATGGTGGCTTTTAAATGTGCAGCTCCTTCTCAGGCCGCCTCCATCTGTTTGTGCTGCCACCCATTTTTGTGTTTGTAGTAACTGAAGGATCAAGTCCTAAACTTATGTTATTGCTGCAGCAGACAGTAAGTGAGGAGAAGTGTCAACAACATGTCAGTTAGTTCAGCGGGTGTTTGTTTGGCCCGGGGGGTTCAAGTGTGTATTGAGCTTTGACCCTGGACAGTTTCTCCTCAGAAATACAAAGATTATCTGCCTGATAAAAGATTTAAAACACACAAACATGTTTTATGGCTCTTGAGATGAACCTTGGTCTGAGAGGTCCGAGAGGTAATCACAGTTATCAAATATCAGCACCCATCCAGTCATGAACTTTCACAAACGTTAAGATGTTTATTAATGTGGGATGTGTTTTATCTGATCATCCTTCCGTGCTCCCCTGTGGCGAGCTAACTCCTCTCTGTTTGTGTTTCAGTCGTTCCCGTTCAGCAAGTCCTCACCGAAGCCCAACGCCAGCAGATGACTGAAGAAGACTATTAGTCCCCTCATACCGCTGTCCTTTACAGACAGACCCTGAACCCCTGCACCTGTCTGCTTTTACAGCCCTGCAGCAGCCAGTTTTTGTACTTGTTTGTCTAGTTCCAGTCTTTTAAGTTAAGTTTCCTCCCCAGGACTGTAGTCTTCTTGCAGCTTCTGATTGTTGAAGATTTAGAGAGCGCAGCAGACCGAAAAAATGCGTTTTTCCATTTTTACACGATGCTGCTGCAGCTGCATAGGTCGTCTTTCTTCTCAGAGGTTGCGTAGTGAGTGTAAGAAGCCACACCAGCGTGAAGGTGATACTGAACGTTGCATTTGACTTTTAGCAGTGATTTGGGCAGCTCACAGTGCATCGCAGTGGTAGATAGTTCATTGCATTGAAAAACTGCTTTTATTACCTTAATTCATATTTTTGAACCATAAAATGTCCTGTGCCCCCCCCCCCATTGAAAATAGGCCAACAATGTATTTTTCTTTTTGTGTTGTGCTCCAGTTTGATTTGACGTCTCTCCTCACGGTGGCAAAAAGAGGAGGATTTTGGCCTGCATGCCTTTAAATATGATGTCACATTCCTGCTGTTTGTTCTGCCCTTTTTACCAACATGATCAGCCTCACTGTGTGCTCAAACATGTACCTGTGTGTCCACCTCTTTGAATGCTCCTGTGACTTCTGATTTTAAAACGTACAGTGTTTGATTTTCTGTAAGGGCTGCTTTAAACTTTGGTTCTGTTCCTGGCTTATATGCTAAGGCAGTGGCAGTTTTATTTTTGAATAAACCTGTTCAACATACCCTTCTCTTGGATTTGTATTTATATTGTCATTTGTCTTGATGAGGGATTTAGATATATTTCTGAAATATCAGCAGTTTTTCATTAGATATTAAGGGTGCGTCACTATGTATGCTGGTAGTTTTTTAGTTTAGTTTTAATTTTGAATCAAGTTAATTGTAGTTTTTATTTTAAATAAAGTCACGTAGTTTTTATTTTAAATAAAGTTAAATTGAATTAAAGGCAGAGGCCATTGGAGCTGCAGGAGCAACCGTAAACTTCCTGTACTTCTATTGGCTGCTTTATAGTCAGAAACAGACGGACAGCCGCCTGAGCCAATGAGCGCGCCGGGTGTCGGTGTGGAGGGCGGGGCCTCGGGGCCTGTTGTCTCTTGAGTTCTCCGACCATTTCGGCGGCGCGTCACTTCTGCTCCTTTATAACCGGACAACATGGCTGCTGCGGCGGGCCGCTATTACAGCGAGGACGGCCGGGCAACGAAGAGGCAGAAGACCGACGGGATGGCCACGGTGAGTGTACCGTCCTGGAGCCCGCTTGGGCATGTATGAACAGCGGTGCGGGGTGGCGGGGGAGTCCGCCTCTCGGAGATGCTCGGGGGGGTGAAGTCACGACGCGCCGCCGCTCGGTGAGCTCCGTGAGGCGGCTTCGAGCGCAGCCGCAGCCCGCTGCTTTGTCCTCTAACCCGGTGTAAGAGCGGCGAGCCACCCGCCAGGACACGCAGAGGCCTCCGCTCCTGTGTGGAGGTGTTAACGGGAGCAGGCAGGGCGGCTGCCCAGTCGGGCCTCAACGCGGCTCCGCTTTGTTCTCGTCCCGCAGCGTTAGCCGCGTGTTAGCCGGGAGCCGCGCTCCGAGGCCGGCCTGTTACAGCGGGGACACCGCGGCGGGCCTGGAGCGGCGGGCCTGGAGCTCCGTGCTGCTGCTGTTTAATTAAAAACAAGATCTGATTATACCCAGAAAACAACTGGATTCATTAAAACATTTAAAAACACGCAGTACGAGTATGAACCACCCCTCCCCCACCGAGCAGCCCCGGGTTAATCAATACTTTGATCCACGGCAGGAAGGACACGATCACTGATCGATCCGCCTCAGCTGTGCCTCATCAATTTATTCTATTAGTTTACATGTTAGCTCAATAAGTGGTTTGAAGCCGATGACCTGCACAGAGAGAGTACAGTTATATACAACTACAGAGTACTGCGCGGGATTACAGAGTACAGAAGCACACATGGAGTAATACAGAGTACTGTAGGGTACTACAAAGTATGTGGTGTTACTGCAGTAATATTGCAGTAGTAGTATTACTTAAGCAGTATTACAGTTTGCAGGATATCAGGTGGTGCTTTGCTGCAGATTGTGCTGAATGTTTCTCTGATGAACGCTGAGCACACACTGACTGTTTTATTTATGTGGTTATGTATTTCAGGGATATGAGGATCCTCATAAGACTCTTCCCTCCGTGGTCGTGCATGTCCGCGGGCTAGTGGACGGAGTCACTGAGGCCGACCTGGTCGAGGCCTTACAAGAGTTTGGAGCCATCAGGTAGAAAAGAGAAGCTGAATGAAATGTTTTTAGTAAATGAAAAACCTCTTTTGCACAGTGCAGATTAATTAGATTTGGTCACCTGGAGTTTAACAGTGCAGCGTTGATGGATGGTTCAGTGACGTGGCTGCAGATATAACTCTTCTCTTGTTCTCAGCTATGTGGTTGTGATGCCGAAGAAGCGCCAAGCGCTGGTGGAGTATGAAGACATGAACGGGTCGTCCACAGCCGTCACGTATGCTGCAGACAACCAAGTTTACATCGCCGGCCACCCGGCCTTCATCAACTACTCCACCAGCCAGAAGATCTCCAGGCCGGGAGACTCTGACGACTCTCGAAGCGTTAACAACGTCCTCCTGCTCACCATCATGAACCCCATCTACCCCATCACCACGGTAACCACAAAGCGCTGTCGAGCTGCGGCTTCGTCTGTTTTAATGTTTGTTCGTGTTTGCTGTTTGTTGGTGATTGTGACGTTTTGACTGGAAACCGGTGTCGGTTAGCCTGCTGGAGTTTGATTTATCACTGTGTAGAATAGTTTGTTTTTAACGTGCACGTCTTCACAGGACGTCCTCTACACCATCTGCAACAACTGTGGGCCCGTCCAGAGAATCGTCATCTTCAGGAAGAACGGCGTCCAGGCCATGGTCGAATATCCTTTCTGTGCCTCCACAGAGCAGAAACTGAGCCACTGACTGAGCAGAGTGTCTGACATGTTTGAGTTTGAAATGTAAAACAAACCTGCTGGACATTTTAACTTTCTCTTATTTTTATTGTGAATGTGCCACGTCAGATACGACAAACTCTCCTGACCTCGGATAACAGTGTGAATGAGCTTTTTATACCTGAGTGTTAATGTACTCTGGCATTATAAACAGTAATACTGTATAGTGCTGCACGTCCTCGTCTGTCAGGGAGTGTTCATTTAAAGATGTGCTCACTTACAAAGCCCTGACGTGCTGCAGACATCCTGCAGTCACGCACTGCCTTACACTTCCTGCTGACTTGATTATATACACACACTAATTAATCTTCAGTCAGTGCAGACTTTAAGTTGTTTGCAGTTAGTTTGTATTGACATCATGTAAATAAATGATGATTTTATCAGGTGATATGAAAACAATCGGTTCTGTAATTGGAACAGCAGACTGTTTCGACATATGTGACATGAGCTCATGGAGGAGGGAAGCAAAGAGAAAATGAATGGATGCTGGAGGTTCTTTAACTCATTCGTACAAGCCTATTAAAAAAGAATCTGTTCGTACGACTGTTTCTCACAACCTGTTGTGGTGAAACATATTTCACAGATTCAGATGATAAAAGTTAAAGTTGATGCTGATGATTGGCTTTGTCTGGAATCAGGAGGCTTGTTCACGTTGTCTGCACAGAAAAGTGAAAGTACCTGAGGAGGACAGGTTTGTGGGCTCGTTGTGGCTCTGGTGGTGTGTTTTATCTCCGACTTTATCATGAAACGTGCTGCCTCGCTGTCTGGTCCTTAACTCTGCCATCACATTTGACTCTGTGCAAAGTGCTCAGCGGGCCAAAGCGTCGCTCAACGGAGCGGACATCTATTCTGGCTGCTGCACGCTGAAGATAGAGTACGCCAAGGTACGAAAAAACAAACAAGACCGCATCACCTGCATAGTACCATGCAGACAAAAGTCAGCAGAGTCTTACAGAGGAGTAATTATTAATGTGAGGCCTTTTTTATAAATAGTGAATGTATTTACTGTAAAGAGGATCGTGTCTCTCTGTGACCCGGCTGCTCTTGGTTTGGTTTTATTTGGACTGTAAACAGAGTGAATGTATAAATAGCTGGCAGCCACGTTGAAGCTTTACTATCTTTATTTTTATTCACCCGCGCTGTTTCCTCAGCCCACTCGCCTGAATGTGTTCAAGAACGACCAAGACACCTGGGACTACACAAACCCCAATCTGGGAGGCCCAGGTAAAACCTCACACACCTGAACACATCTGTTTGCTGACGCCACACACGCTTCACCGCTGAGCCCCCCGTACACACTGAGAGGAGTTTCAGCAGGCAGTTGCTGGGAAGAAACCGCTTCAGTGATAATGTTGTTGAATCATTTTTAATGTTATGACTGAAGCGCTGCTGTCCATCCTGCTTTAACACCTCTCAGCACACACCTTGGGCAGGTTCATATACCGGGCTGACATTTGGGGGTGTGAGTAACAAAACATGTGACATCGATCGTTTAATGAGATCAGACTTCCCTCAGGTCAGTTAAATGTTTCAGAGGTACAGTTGTTAAAGTGTGCTGTGTGGTTGAAGGGCAGGAACAGGTGTGCAGACACAGAGGATCAACAACAGCTCACCTGTACGTTTCGTCTGGGCGGTGTTTTTTTTTTTTATCTTCAGGCTTCTTCTTATTCCTGGTATGCAGCTGATCAGGTTTATTTCACCTGACTGTGCAGCAATATAAACTCAATTTCAGTTCATATCAGCATTAATGTTGTTATTTATTTGAAATACAGTCAGCTGCAGTCATAATGGGAGCATGTAACATTAAACCTTTACTCTAGGTAGGACTGAATGGTTGAATGTTTGGACAGTAATCAGAAGGAATGAAATTATTTTCTGTATAATTTCTCTTCTCTGCTCCCTCACATTAAAATGTTTTATAAAGCCAGAGCTGCTGTTTCAGTGATCTGTAGTCAACTCTTCAGCTGATGTGAGTTTATTCACTGAAAATGAGCGTTTGATTGTTTTAAACTTTGAAGCTGAAGAATCTGTTTGAAGCTCTGCTGTGAAACTGAGACAAAGAAATGAGACTGAGAGAGACGAGGAGTCTGCACATCCAGTCAGCCAGAATAACAATCATCATTCACTAGAATATTTTAAATATATGCGATTGATTATTTAAAACATTGATCGTATTTACTAAAGGCTGGGACCAGCATATATAAGCTTTAATATAATCAGGTTCCCTCAGATCAGATCTTCTTTATAAGAAGTCTGAGAACAGCACATCGACAAACCTTTCTCTACAGCCTTGTTTTAGTAGTAGTAGTATGAACAATGTTTTTTTTTTTTTTTTTTTTTTTAAAGTGAAGATGAATTTAATTCTATGGATGTTTTTAGTGATTGATCTTTTTTTTTTTTTTTTTTTTTACTGGATGTGACCTGATTTTTAAAGTGTCTTTGTACTGTTTTTTCTTTATTTAGAAACCAGTGCTTAAAATAAAGTACTTCAGATAGAAAGGAGGTGTCAGTGATTCTCTGGAGAGAATAAATGAATCAGGTTTGTGGTTCTTTGACACCAAACGGTTCAGTGCTGACTTATCTTCGGTTTCTGACAGCTGCTGTTTCTGTGTGTGACAGGCGTGTTTTTTCACCTCTTACATGTTTCAGTCATGAAGTCACACACAGTTTTCTGTTTGCCAGCATTTCCTGTTCCTGCCTTCTTCACCACACCTGCACATTTCTGTGTTTTTCTCTCGGGGTGGAAGAACTGTGAACTTTAGAGTCACCATGACAGCTCTGTGTTTGAACAACTTTATTAAAGGGAGTCACCTGAAATACGTCCTCGCCACAAAGACTGATTCTGGTCCTTTCCACTGTTACATTTAACTTTGACAGGACTGAGCAGCTGAAGTCTCTGAAATAGATTTGGTGTGAAACAGAAACAGTTTCCTGTCTTTAGTTTGTGGTTTGTGAGAAGTGACAGCAGAGGACCAGCATCAGTGTTCAGGCGAACATCATGTAACTCTGATCTCCTCCTGATGATAAATCGCTGATTTCATCAAGGCCAAAAAAAAAAACATGCAGGAGTTTGTGCTAAGGAGGAGAGGCAGACACACGCTGACAACATCCCCACTCAACAGCCACCATGTCGAGTATCCACTGCTCCACTGAGGACACAACTACAGGCATACAGAGGGCCAAATGTCCCCATACAAGGAACAAACTACACGACGAAGTAGGACTGATTTACCACTCACTCCTCATCTGAGCCTCGAAGACTTCGCACACTTGTACGGGGCGGGGAGTTTGGGGCACTGAGCTACACTTGGCCCCTTCGTCCTTTCTCACCCATTTTGAGACACAAGTGCAGGCCAAAGCTTGCATCTACAGCCCCCCACTGTCTACACCAGATGGAGACTGACACCAGAGAAGCCACCGCAGACAGACGGTAGAGACAAACAGACGAGGCGTACTGATACTAACCCATCCATCCACTGAGGTCACATTTTTAAAAGGCTCGCCCCGAAAACACCACAACAAAACATTCGAGCGACACACGGTGCGACACTTGCCGCTGCCGTCCCAACTGATCCAATAGACGAGTCGACACAACTGATGAAGACACGCTGACAACACGCAGCACACTCAGCCATCACATGTTTCCTCCAACATGGACTCAGCTTTCCTCTCTTGCTCTTTCTCCTCACCTCATCTCTCCCCCTCTGATTTTATTACCACATGTGTAGCTTTCCCTTTTTTTTTTTTTTTTTCTTGATTATTTTAAAGTCTCTAGAACCTGTGTAACGCCTTCCATGTGATGCAGGTTTGGCAATTTGCGGCTAAGAGGAGCCAGCTTCAACTGAAATGTGCTCTATGGCAGCCTCAAGGCCTACCAGTGGGCGCTAAGTGGACTAATCCAAAAAGGAACAAACAGGACGGAAACGCCAGCCAACCCCTCCCACCAATGGGCGTTTCAGCTTGATTAAACCAGGAGTCGATCCTGAGCTGGAGAGTTGTTTCCCCAAAAGAGGAAATGGATAAGAGTATGGGCTGAAATGAGTTGAGTGGAGAGTGGTGGATCTACTGCAGCAAATATCCTCCTCCCACTGTTTGTAAGCATGCAGTAAGTAAATCGAGACCCTCCTCGGGGAACATAACTGCACAGCACCACACGACCCCAAAGCCCAGCACCCAACATCGCCACACAAGACTGACATACCTCCATTTCCTCCTCACACAGCCTCAATCTTTCTCTTTGTGGCAGAGGGTGAGGGTTGTGGTTCTATCTGAGCTGCATCTCTAATGTCACTTAAACTACGCATGTCTGTCCGTTATGTCCTGTCGCTCCCTCTGTTGGCTCTTTGCAGCCTTCAGGACTCCATCTATGTGTGCTTCCCTGGAAAACAATCAGGTTTTAATCTGGAGAGGGTGTGAGCTTCACAGTAATTCATGTAGGATGTGCTGGACCCATGACCAACCCTGTTTGATTAGAGTCTGCTCCACCGGCCACAGTGGCTGCTGGTGACCAAAATTTACACGCTGCTTTGGACATTTTGGTTGCTGATTTCTCATAGAAAGTGCATGAGCCTGGGTGGTCACCTGCAGAGGTACCGAGCCATCCGCATTTCATAGTCAGTTTGTGTGTCTTTATCCTGAAACACCCCCCAAACCAGGGCAGACAGCTTTGTCACAAGTGGATTTGCTGCGCGCTCCTGACATTTAACGGGGTGATTTTACATTTGCCCAGAAGAAAACTGTACTTTTGATTAACCTGGCTACCGTTCTGATTGTTATGATTATTGTGTACCTGTACAGATGGTGATGCAGATGGCAATGGGAGCAATGCAGGTGTGTGTGAGCGTACAAACTTTATTTTCAAATTGAGCCATTTGTGATTTATTCAGAGTGATTTTGTTTGATATGCTTGATATATCCCTTTATCACTTAGACCATCAGCACCCCCGACCCCCCCCCCCTCCCCATTTCCAATTTCTGTGCTAAAGGTTTCCCATCATAGATGATTAAAGTGTTTTAGGCTCATTTCCACCTAATATCAACCATCTGTTTCATCCCCCCCCATCTCCTTCAGCTCATTGAATCAGACAGAGATCAGTCACTAAGATCATTCAGCTGCTTGGTTTGATGTTGTAGCCTGTCTGAGTGTAATGTGGGGGGGGGGGTGGCTTCAATTGCATGCATCTGTTTGATTGAAGTCTTTGATAGTTTGCTGTAAACACAATAATTTGCTGTATGGTGTGAAATCTGAGGCAGCTCCTGGCTTCAAAATGTCAGTTTGCCATGTTAAAAGAGGCATCCCATTGTCATGTAAGAGCAGCGTGTCTCTGCTTCGTATATTTATCTGCCACCTCTCCTTTCTTTGCCTGTCCCTCTGTATCTTCCTCTTCTCATAGAAGATGTGAATGCCAACCCTAACAAGCGGCAGAGACAGCCTGCTCTGCTGGGCGACCACCCTCCAGAGTACGGTAAGGCCGCCAAAGAAAACACACTGAGACACACACACTGTTTGTTTCAGAGTTTGGAGGAACTGCTCTGTTTGGATAAATTAGAAAAGTGTCGTCACTCAACTGCCGTGTCGTCGTCTTTGACTGTCCGGTCGACTTGTTTCAACACTTGTTTGTTTTTCTGTCCTGCAGGAGGTGGTTACCACGGCTACGATGAAAGCTATGGATCCCCTCCCTACGAGGGACGCCGCATGGGTCCCCCGATGAGAGGCCGCGGGGGGAGAAGCTACGGGCCCGGTTACGGACCTCCTCCCCCTCCTCCCGGCGAATACGGCGGCCATGCAGAGTCTCCAGTTGTCATGTTGTACGGACTGGACCCCGACAAGATGAATGCAGACCGCGTCTTCAACATCTTCTGTCTCTATGGAAACGTAGAGCGGGTCGGTGTCTGACCGCAGACTCTTTGATTTTCTTTCAGCTTAATTTCTGATGTCTTTTCAATCAAACGCAGCTTTGTCATGTGACGTTATCAGAACAAACCTTGCTGAGAACACACAGAAAAGATGAACATCTGATATCCAGAAATAGACGCGATCACTGACCTGCTGTCAGCTCGTTAAGCAGAGTTTAAGGAGTCTGCTGATTAAAAGACTTTTATATCAAACTCCTCGCTTCAGTTATCTGTGAGCAGCAGAAACGTCTGTGGATAGTTTAAACTTGAAACAGACTCTGGAGCCAACAAACTGTCTCTACATGAAGTATTGTTAAACAGACACTGATGAGTCGTGTCTTCTGTCACCTGACAGGTGAAGTTCATGAAGAGTAAGCCTGGAGCGGCCATGGTGGAAATGGGAGACTGCTACGCGGTGGACCGCGCCATCACTCACCTCAACAACAACTTTTTGTTTGGACAGAGGCTGAATGTGTGGTGAGTTCAGAGCACTGTCTTTGAGCTTTGTATAGGTGAGCCGGCAGGTGTGGAGGATGTAATGTAAACTTGTCTCTGTCTGCAGTGTGTCCAAACAGCAGGCCATCGTTCCTGGTCAGTGCTACGAGCTGGAGGACGGCACCAGCAGCTTCAAAGACTTCAAAGACACGGCTCCAGGAACAACCGCTTCACCTCACCAGAACAGGCGGCCAAAAACCGCATCCAGCACCCAAGCAATGTGTTGCACTTCTTCAACGCCCAGCCGGACGTCACACCAGAGGTTTTCTCTCAGGTCTGTAAGAGGCCACCTGTGGAGAAGAGTTAGCAAACAATGATGTTTTATTATTCTCTCTAATCATTTCTGCACATAAGAGGTCAAACCAGTACGAGGACAGACAGAATTACTATAAACCTTTCTTTCCTTCATAGCACAGGAGGAATAATCAGTTTACAGCAGACTTTTATTTCCTTTCATAATTGACTATTTTCTGCTGTTGGATTTTATAGTCTAATTTATTTGACAGCGCTGATGTGAAGGTGTGATTTAGAGTTTATGTTGAGATGTGAGTAGTTTGACATCAGCTGAGTTGTGTTTTTGATTTAAAAAAAGGATGAAACATTCCTCATCAGTGTTGTTTTGTAAGAGTGACAAAGAAATAACTTTCACAATAAAAGCATTTAAAGTGCTTCCTGTGTGCCGTCCGTCATCAAACGTCTCTCCACAGATCTGTGAGGAAATCGGAGTCAAGTGTCCCGTCAACGTCAAAATGTTCACAGGAAAGAGTAAGCTGCTTTGATTAGTCTTCAAACTCTTCCATCACACCGTCTGCAGTGTGTTTCTGTATCTGTGCTGACTGTCACCCTCCAACCACCAGGTGGCGCCGCCCCCAGCGACCGCAGTGCTTCAGGTCTGCTGGAGTGGGAGTCCATCAATGATGCCATGGAGGCTTTGGCCATGATGAACCACTACCAGATGAAGAACGCTGGTAAGAAGCTGAAACAGGGTTAAACGTGAAATGTGTTTCAGATAAGTTTGTTTTACAGCGACACATCTCAAAGTACCGACGTTAAACCTGCCTGACTGTATTTAAATGGCACCGCAGCGTCTCCTTGGACTGTTGTATTTACATTACTGTAATTAAATGTTTTAAAGTATTTGAATCTACTCAATAATTCAGGCTTATTGTTTGGATGTAAACTATTTATTTTTAGAGTCAATTAACTGACTTCCTGTAATGGTGGTTGTTGTTTCTTGCTCTCTCTCCAGCCGGTCCATACCCGTACACCCTCAAACTTTGCTTCTCCACCGTTCAGCACGCCAACTGAGCGTCGCAGCAGGAGGACAAAGACTGGTCCATTCCCACGTTCATTTGTACTTAAACCGTGACTGCTTGTAACACAACAGGGGAAACTGATTTTTCCAAAAC
>CM041552.1:140000-228986 GCA_023238725.1 Scortum barcoo | reverse complement strand
AACTGTGAAAACCTTCATAAATCAGATTCTTGAACTGAACTCTGCTGCTGTTCTCTCCAGTGAGGATCACTAACAGCAAATCTTAAATGAGCACCTGTGATGCTTCACATGAACATCCCAGATTATAATAATAATCCTGAACATGCTCATCAGCGTCTGTCTGTCTGTGTCCGTCTGTCTGCTCAGTGCGTAACGGTCCCGAGAGCGGCTGCAAAGTTTTGGTGCAGTTTCCCCGCAGCCAGACCAAAGAGCTGCCGAAGAGCGACGTGGTCCAGGACTCCAAGTGGAGCCACCTCCGAGGGCCGTGCAAGGAGGTTCACTGGAGCAAAATGGAGGGCCGAAACTTCGTCTACAAGATGGAGCTGCTCATGGCTGCTCTGACTCAGTGTCCTTAGACTCTAACACTTATACACTTACATACGAATGAGCCGGCAGCACCAGATCAACGCTCCTTTGTTCAAAATGTCATTTGCTTTTTTTTTTTTTTTGTTTAACCAAGCTCAAATGTCTCTGCAACAGATGAAACGTCCTACTCTACAGTTTGATACTAAAGGAAAGAGCGTGTGTTTGTGCTGATGAGGTGTTTAAGAATAAAGATATTTTCTGACAAATAAACACCGCCATATCTTTGTACTGTGCCGTGTTTCTGTTATCCTCAACACTTTTCTGATCTGAGAAAACATTTAGTAAAAACCTGACTCTTCTGATTCAGTTTGAAGAAAGTATCACCGTAAACCCTGAAAACATGGTAATGTTTTACATGTTTTAAAGATCATTGTAGAGACCTGAAGAGAAGTTTCATCTGTTTTTACTGACATTTACAGTTTCATCCAGACTGCCTGCTGTGTTTTTACAAAGAAAGAAGTAAAATAAACCAAAACACTGTTCTTAGACAATACAGAATATATTGTTTCCATATATTTACAGTGTTTCAGCAGCAGTGAGCTGACATGAGTGTGTGTGTGTTTTCAGTACAAGATATAAACAGGTTTTCTTGGTGCAGCGTTTCATATTTGACCCTTTGTGGCTGTGAATCAGTTTGTTAGAAATGCAGCTGCAGCTCAATCTGTGTTTGAGCAGCTCGTCCATCAGAGAGGCTGCAGCTCCGTTGCGTCAGTTTCTGTAGAAAAGGACAAAGAAACTGTCAGTACGGAAACTTGCACAGCAGAGGAACAAAGCTTTGATAGAAGTAGGCCGACCTTTGTACTCAAACACACCTTCACTTTGACAACACACGACTTCAACCCACATTCACACCCAGAAAGCCACATTCATACACTTCACACAGAGGAGACACAAAGGCTGCGTAAACGGTGACCTGTAGGGCACGTTTGTATAAACACAGGATCTACATGTATTCAGACTATGTGATAACCCCCGTCATGAAACCGATCCCATCACTCATAATGTTGAAGTTGTTTCACGTCGTCACCTGGCATCCGTTTCCTGCGTCTCCACGCCACGATCCTCCTGTAAGCTTTGTCCAGCAGCCACATGATGAGCATGAGCAGACCGGCAACGCAGGCCAGAACCACGGCTGAGACGGACAGGTACTGCAGGTCCTCGTATAAAACCTCTGAGGGCACAAACAGGATTTACTGCAAAATGAACATTTGAACAGACACTTTGAGCACAAACAGAAGACACGAGAGCGAATCAGAAATACAGTCGTGAAAAAATTAGGTCAGCGCTTTATTAAAAAATGTTCACCCAACAATGTCCAATCTTGTTTTTATTTATTTCTGGAAAAGAAAGTGATTTAATTGTAACTAAACAAATTAACATTTTCACTCAAACAAAAGATAAGAAAAATGCGTATTTTATTGGAGGAAAAAGATTAGGACACCCTACCCCCTAATAACTAGTGTTACCCCCTTTGGCTGAAATAACTTCAGTGAGATGCTTCTTGTAGCCATCTACCAGTCTCTGACATCGATCTGAGGAAAGTTTGCCCCACTCCTCAATGCAGAATTTCTTTCAGCTGTGAGATGTTTGAGGGGTTTCTTGCATGCACAGCCCGTTTCAATGGGATTAAGATCCGGGCTTTGACTGGGCCATTCCAGGACTCTCCACTTCTTAGTTTTCAGCCAGTCCTTGGTGGATTTACTGGTATGTTTTGGGTCATTGTCATGTTGCAGTGTCCAGTTCCGCTTCAGCTTTTTTTTTTTTTTTTTTTTTTTTTTTTAAATTATTAAACAGATGGTTTCACATGATCTTCAAGCACCCTCTGATACACAGCAGGATTCATGGTGGATTCAATGATGGTGAGCTGGCCAGGTCCTGCTGCAGCAAAGCATCCCCAAACCATGACACTTCCACCTCCATGCTTCACAGTTGGTATGAGCTTCTTTCCCTGGATGCTGTATTTGGTTTACACCAAACATGTCTTCTGTTCTGGTTGTCCAAATAATTCAACTTTAGACTCATCTGTCCAAAGAACATTATTCCAGAAGACCTGGTCTTTGTCTATGTTCTGTTCTCTCTGGCAAACTTCAGTCTGGCCTTAATGTTCTTTTTAGAGAGCAAAGGTTTCCTCCTTGCACATCCTCCCATGAAAGTCAAACTTGTGTAGTCTCTTTCTGATAGTAGAGTCATGCACTTTCACATCGACAGTAGCGAGAGCCTGCTGTAGGTCCCGTGATGATATTTTAGGACTTTTGATGACTTCTTTTAGCATCTTGTGGTCTGCTCTGGGGGTGAACTTGCTTGGACGGCCAGACCTGGGCATGGTGGCAGTTGTTTTGAAGGTCCTCCACTTGTAAAACAATTTTCCAGATGGTGGAACAGCTGCTGTCAAGTTCTTTTGATATCTTTTTAAATCCCTTACCAGACTCATAAGCAGCCACAAACTTTTTTTCTGAGGGCCTCAGACAGCTCTTTGGATCTCACCATGATGTGCTCACTCTCAACTTCAACAGACAGGGGCACACCAAACTAAATGTCTGAGGTTTAAATAGGGCAAGCCTCCTTCAAAATGCTGGGTAACGATGTTCTGATCATGTGCACCTGATCTGATACACCTGTGTGTGATTATAGCCATTTTAAGTGGGAAAATATGTGGGGGTGTCCTAATTTTTTCCTCCATTAAAATACACATTGTTGTTCATATCTTTTGTTTGATGAGTAAAAATATGTTAATTTATGTTGTTTAATTACAATTAAATCACTTTCTTTTCCAGAAATAAATAAAAAACAAGATTGGACATTGTTATGTGAACATTTTTTTTAATAAAGCGTTGACTATTTAATGTTCTAATTTTTTCACGATTATATGAACTCCAACTGTTTCCAGCTGACATCAGGTGTCCATGTCCATGTTTACTGATGAAGAACTGATAAAGCAGCTTCATCTGAACAAAGTGAAATGTGGAAGGTTTCTCTCTTTATTTATTCAGGACAGATTCAGACACACCCTCTCCCGTCTGACAGAGACCGGCCCAGGTTTGATTAATTTTCTGTTTAATGTGCGTTTTGGACATTGTTCCTGCCTTTGTTCACTGCTGACCTCTTTGAACTCGTGAATCTGACTCTTTTCTGTGTTTCGGGTCACTCAGACTCACCGTTCACCTTCAGGACGAAGCCGGTGTCTCTGCTGCTTCCTGCCGCTTCTGTCACAGTGACCACGTAGTATCCAGCATCCTGCAGCCGCAGATCCGACAGGCCCATCGAGCCATTGCTGTACGACTGCACTCTGCTGCTGTAATCCAGCGTTATGTTGCTGTACCCCCCCGGCTGCCACGTCCCAATGGTGCGGCTCACCGCCCCCGACATAAAGGTCCATTGTATGGTCGGGATCCCACTGCAGGACACATCCACAGAGAAAAACACGTCCTCCTGCACCGACCTGCTGAGGCTCCTCTGGGGAGAGCTAATGGAGATGATGGCTCCAGCTTCCAGAGGGGACAGAGATTATAGATTATAGATTATTCACAGATAAGAGGCCTATATTTCGGTGTGTACACAGACAGAGAGGCTGGCCCAGAAATTATTCCACTGCATGATAAACACCTTTAGCTTTCACCTGTTTAGCTCCTGATCGACCTTTACCCCGAGAGACAGTCATTTCAGTGTTTTACAGCAAGTTTGAGCTCACAGGTTTTACATCTCATCACACAGTTAGCCGCTGTCGCTGCCAAACACTGAGGCTGATTTGCATTAAACAGCTCGCTGGGGAAGCGAAACTCGTCAAATGAGCTGAGAAGTACAAATTTAAATGCAGCCAGCTGCACTGGCCTGGAGACTTTTTTGGCCACCCCTCATCAAATATTTCCTCAGGAGCTTCAGATCTGGTTCTGCTGGTGGTGTGTTTGCTTAATGAGACGCAGGTAAAGAATTCCACCTGAGAAACAAGCTGCCTGTCGCCTTACTCAGCCTGCAGTTCAAATGATGATAAAGCAACAAACCAACATGATGAAATCCTCACTGAGGTTCACCCTGAAGGAACATTTTAAGAAATACTCTCAACATTTTATTGTTTTTAGTAAAGACGCAGGTGGAGTTGATGTGTTGATTCAGTTGTTTACATTAACAGCCACGTGTACATCTGAGCTACGCAGCAGGACAGAAAAGAGTGAAACTTCTGTTAAAAGGCTTCATCCATGTTTTTGCAGGACTAACAGATACAAGTTCAGCATGGAGGCCTGTGCTCAAACACAACAGCTTCTAATGACACACGCCTGCTACTTCTTACCGAGGTGGCACATGTATAACGTGATGCTGAGGAGCACAGCGACATCTTGTAAATCCCAGAGTCTGAAATGCCTCATTAGGATCTCACATCCATCGATTGAACAGAGAAGAAGCAGCTCCTCCAGGATCTTCACATTCTGAGCTCTTCTCCTTCCCGTCCTGTTGACCACACGCAGCTCGTCCTCGCCCTCACGGCGTCCTCGTCCTTTTCTTCTTCTTTCACACAGAAATCAGGCGGCGTGCAGTTTCCCTCCTCTCTCTGCAGTCTGCTGCTTCATACCTGTACAAGTCAGTGCCAGCCAGCACACACCTATCAGACAGGTCGAGCCAGAGATTACTGAGCAAACATGCACTCAGTGCACCATGATCTCACACACACACACACACACACACACACACACACTTACAGAACAAACAAATACATATGTGCTGCTCAGTTTACTCCAACTGCCCCCTCCCTGCCCTGCAAACACTCACCTGTACACACAGACAAACTTGCAAAATGAAACCAGGAGAGGCTGAATCACCAGGTATTCATGCTGTGACACACCTGGTCACACACGTCAGACAGGAAGTGCATATTCACACGTATGTACCATGAAACACAATCACACCGTGAGCCGACGTTTCAAAGGCATGAAGAGGCTTTACTGCTTCAATCTTTATAGAAACTCTGTGGAAGGTGACAGGCTGCAGCACTTTAATTATTTTAGACCATCAAAAGAGTAAAATAGACATTTCTACATGAAAACACACAGTTTAGTCTTAAACTGAATTAATGCAAACACAAACAGCTAAGGGAAACGGGATCAAACCTCCTCAGTTATACTGAGGCGCTTCACGCTCGTCGATCTTAAATCTGTGAGGAATTTATTTACAGATCAATTTTCATCAAACGAACAAACAACAAGCTTCAACAAAACTGTGTTTTTTTATTTACTTCTATAAATTATATTTCATTCTGAAAGATTAAGAAACTGGGACTAAGACACGTCGTTTCATGTACTTAGAAAATATTCTTTATAACCTTTAACTGTATGGGTAAGAAAATGTCTTGTTCTGTCTCAATTTCTTGTACTAAACTTAAAATATAATTAAATTAGATTGAAAGTTCTTTATGTTTAGGTCATGAAAGTGATAAACAGTAATAGTACAACATAAATACAATATATACTAATATATTTCTCATTCCTATGTTTTTATTGCCTTCTTATATTTTATTTTGGGTGTGTGTGAGTGTGTGTGTGTGTATGCACACATACACACATACACACACATATATTTATATATATACACACACACAAAGAAAACATTCATCACTTGAAGCTTTTTCAACATTAAATATCTTTGTCTCAGGTGTGTGGATATCGAGGTTAAAGGTACGTTACTGGTTACTTATTTCTTCTGCTCGGTGTAATTATTACCTGCCGGGTCTCCTTCACGTGTTCTCACACTCTTTGAAATAAACATGCTGACGTGAACCCTGCAGGTTTCTTCAGGTGAGATGGAAAAAACACAGACTGCTCGTTAGAGACTGTGAGGAGATAAAACGTCAGTAAATAAAGCTGACAAATAGTGGAGACGACAAACAATTCATCCTAAAGATTTGAAGTTTAATCAGCTTTATAGTTAATTTAACTTCAAATAACAACTTTGAATTTGACTGAGATTTCTTAAAGCAAATTTAATTTATCAATGAGGTTTAAAATGAACTATTATGGTGTAAAAAGAAGGTAAATATATTAACTAATGCAGAACGGTCCGTGTATGTTCAGGCAATTCGTTTTTTCATTTTAAACAGGTAGACAGGTAACCCGGAAGTCAGAGTAAATATTTCAAAATAAAAGCCAGGATAAACGCGTAACATTCTACAAGCACTTTGTATACGAGGTTAATGTTAAAACATACATATATAAATAACTGCTTTGGCCCATATAAAACTACATTAATACGTTCTTCCCCTCCTTGAACCGCCACCTTACTGTGGTGGAGGGGTTTGTGTGCCCGAATGATCCTAGGAGCTATGTTGTCGGGGCATTACGCCCTGGTAGGGTCTCCCATGGCAAACAGGTCCTGGTCCAGTTACGGGCCAGACTAAGAGCAGGTTCACAAGCCCACCATGAACAGTGAGACCGTTACGTCGCCTGGATTGGCGTTACGGGGCCCCACCCTGGAGCCAGGCCTGGGGCAGGCTGGCCGGGCTTGGCCCGAAATGGCAACGTGGGTCCACCTTCCAGTAGGCTCGTAGGCGTAGTCCATGAGGGGCCGGTGCAATGTGGTTTGGGTAGCAGTCATGGCAGGGGGCCTCGACGACCCAATCCCTGGACCAAAACTCTATAGGGAATAAGGGAATAAGGCAATAGGGACATGGAATGTCACCTCGCTGGGGGGGAAGGAGCCTGAGCTCGTGCATGGGAGGTTGAGAGGTACTGGCTAGAGATAGTCGGGCTCACCTCCACGCATAGCTTGGGCTCTGGAACCCAGCTCCTTGAGAGGGGCTGGACCCTCCACTACTCT
Source organism: Scortum barcoo (assembly GCA_023238725.1). NCBI lineage: Eukaryota > Metazoa > Chordata > Actinopteri > Centrarchiformes > Terapontidae > Scortum > Scortum barcoo. The sequence continues at coordinate 221,780 of CM041552.1, read as the reverse complement.
GGAGTTGCCCAGGGTGAGCGGCGATGGCGAGCTGGTGTGGGCTTGCATATAGCTCCCCAGCTCAGCCGCCATGTGTTGGAGTTCACCCCGGTGAACGAGAGGGTCGCTTCCCTGCGCTTCGCCTTGGTTGGGGATGGGGATAGGTCTCTTGCTGTTGTTTGTGCCTACGGGCCGAACAGCAGTACAGAGTACCCGGCCTTCTTGGAGTCCCTGGGAGGGGTACTTTGATAGTGCTCCGACTGGGGACTCCACTGTTCTACTGGGGGACTTCAACGCTCACGTACGTGGGCGATGACAGTGATACCTGGAAGGGGCGTGATCGGGAGGAACAGGCCTCCCCGATCTGAACCCGAGCGGTGTTCTGTTATTGGACTTCTGTGCTAGTCACAGTTTGTCCATAACGAACACCATGTAGGTGTTCATTGGCACGTAACACACGGACATCCTAGGTCGGAGGTCGATGATCAACTTTGTTGTCGTTTCATCTGATCTTCCGGCCGTATGTCTTGGACACTCGGGTAAAGAGAGGGGCTGAGCTGTCAACCGATCACCACCTGGTGGTGAGTTGGATCCGCTGGCGGAGGAGGAAGTTGGACAGACCTGGCAGACCCAAACGTATTGTGAGGGTCTGTTGGGAACGTCTGGCCGAGCCCTCTGTCAGGGAGGTCTTCAACTCCCACCTCCGGAAGAGCTTCTCACAGATTCCGAGGGAGGCTGGGGACATTGAGTCCGAGTGGACTATGTTCTCTGCCTCCATTGTCGACGCTGGCATGGTTCGAAGTTGTGGACACACAAGGTCTCTGGTGCCTGTCAATGTGGCGGCAACCCCCAACCCGAACCCGGTGGTGGACACCGGAAGTAAGGGATGCCGTCAGACTGAAGAAGGAGTCCTATCGGGCCATGTTGGCCTGTGGGACTCCTGACGCAGTTGACAGGTACCGGCAGGCCAAGCAAGCCACAGCCCGGATGGTCCTGCAGAGGCAAAAACTCGGGTCTGGGAGGAGTTCGGTGAGGCCATGGAGGAGGACTATCGGTCGGCCTCGAAAGAGATTCTGGCAAACCATCCGGTGCCTCAGAAGGGTTAAGCTTTACTCTGCCAACACTGTTTACAGTGCTGGGTGGGGAGCTGTTGACCTCAACTGGGGACATTGTCGGATCGATGTTGATGGTGGAAGAAATACTTCGAGGATCTCCTCAATCCCACCGACTTGCCTTCCAATGAGGAAAGCGGAGGCTGGGGACTCTGAGGTGGACTCGTCCATCACCCAAGCCGAAGTCACAGAGAGGTAGTTCGCAAGCTCCTCGGTGGCAAGGCGCCTGGGGGTGGATGAGATCCGCCCTGAGTACCTCAAGTCTTTGGATGTTGTGGGGCTGTTTTGGCTGACTCATGTGCTCCGCATGAGTATGGGGTCCGGGGCCTTTGCTAAGGGCTGTTCGGTCTCTTAGCAGTCCAGTGCATGTTGGACTCCGGCAGGGGCTGCCCTTTGTCACCGGTCCTGTTCATAATGTTTATGGACAGGATTTCTAGGCGTAGCCAGGGGCCGGAGGGAAGTCCAGGTTTGGGAACCACAGGATTTCATCTCCGCTTTTTGCAGATGATGTTGTCCTGTTGGCTTCATCAAGCCAGGACCATTCAGCATGTACTGGAGCGGTTTGCAGCCGAGTGTGAAGCGGCTGGGATGAGAATCAGCACCTCCAAATCCGAGGCCATGGTTCTCGACCGGAAAAGGGTGGCATGCCCTCTCTGGGTGGGTGGAGAGGTCCTGCCTCAAGTGGAGGAGTTCAAGTATCTCGGGGTCTTGTTCACGAAGTGAGGGAAAGATGGAGCGTGAGATTGACAGGCGGATTGGTGCAGCGTCCGCAGTTATGCGGTCGGTGTACCGGACCGTCATCGTAGTGAAGAAGAAGGAGCTGAGTCGAAAGCGAAGAAGCTCTCGATTTACCGGTCAGTCTCACGCTCTCAACTATGGTCATGAACTTTGGGTAATAACCGAAAGGACAAGATCGCGGATACAAGCGGCCGAAATGAGAGTTTCCTCTGCAGGGTCCTAAGGGCGCTCCCTTAGAGATAGGGTGAGAAGCTCGGTCACTCGGGAGGAGCTTCGGAGTAGAGAGCGCTGCTCTTTTGCATCGAGAGAGAGTCAGCTGAGGTGGCTTGGGCATCTGTTTGGGATGCCCCCTCCCCCTGGACGCCTCCCTAGGGAGGTGTTCCAGGCATGTCCCACCGGGAGGAGGCCCCGGGGAAGACCCAGGACAGGACACGCTGGAGAGACTATGTCTCTCAGCTGGCCTGGGAACACCTCGGGGTCCCCCCGGAAGAGCTGGAGGAAGTGTCTGGGGTGAGGGAAGTCTGGGCATCTCTGCTCAGACTGCTGCTTCCGCGACCCGGTCCCAGATCAAGTGGATGAAGATGGATGGATGGATGGATTTTTGCACATTAGTAGTCTGTATGGTAGAGTCTACAGAAGGAGTTTCATCCTTACGCAACTGCTGTTACTAAATCCCCACAAGAATGAACTTTATACCATACATAGACTAGACTCAATGTGCAAAGGAAGCTGTATTAGTAACATATATGAGCGTATTTCAATCATGAAATCGAGGACATCTCAACGGCATTTGCTGCACAATGACTGCACAGTGTTTTCAAAAGAGCCTCATGATATTTTGATAATATACTTTATTTTTATAGCACACAAGGAATTCAGCAAAGTGCTTTACAATAAGAAAACACAGAAAAACAACAAGATGCAGAGCAAAAGGCAAATACCGGTAAACGGTTAAGTTCAAGTTCAACAATGAAAATAATTCCAGTTCTATATTGTTATTATTATTATTGTTGTTGTTATTATGCTGTCATCATACAACATCATAATATTATCATAAACTCTCATGCAATTATCATCATTTCATCAGTATTATTACAATCATCACCACCACCATCACCTGCTGAGATTGGTCTATTAACCTTTGCTCCTTTCCAGATCCCTCCAAGCTAGAGGAGCACCAACCAACTGCCCCATCTACTCCCATTATAAATCAGACCTGAGAAGTTGGAAAAAGCTGAAGAATACTTTCTTTTTCAAACTGCTCTCATGGCCACATTTTTAGCCCCACACACACATAAAATCTACATTACTGTGTTCATTAGACTCTTGTCTGTCTGATGGTATCATCGTTTCGAGGATAGGACTTATGGTCTGACCACAGGAGGCAGGAGTTCTGAGAAGGTGCACCTCAGCTGAATCTCTGTGAATTCAGCTGTCAGAGGCAATAGTGCATGCAGTCACCATGGTAACCAGTGACTGAAGGTTTTCACACACAGCTGATTGATATGAGCTCATTACTGCAGTTTGACTGTGTGTTTGCTTACAAGAGGAAATCTTTTACCATCATGACCAGAGCATCAGATTAAAGAATTACTTCTTATTCAAATAACTTTTTAGATATATTTACAAACTAATTCAATGGGTAGTTTGACACACACACACACACACAGACAGTACTTAGACACCTTCCAACTTTGTAAAGAATTCTTAAAGTCTTATTTACTCATTCAAAATTTTAAACAGGACCTGTTTTATGCAGTAATATAGGTATTATTTAACTTTTAAATTCCACTCATGTGAGTTAGTCTTTTCAGTCAGTCTTTTCCACTTTTCCATCTATTCATACTTCTTCAACTGTTTCTTGATAATAATTCAAAAACCTTAAAATATTACACATTCCTCATTCATTTCATTTCAGGCATCATTCAACTTCATGCTCAAGTCAGCTATCCAGTTTAGCGTAAGCCTTTCAGCAGTCAGCATTCACAATTCATTGCCGCAATTTCTTCAGAAATTGCATTTTCTAGTTATTCACTTTTTTCTGTAAAAGGGTATATACACTATATGGGAGAATATTAAGTCATTATGAAGAGGTTATGTTTTGAAAACTGTTGGAATACCTAAATGTACTCAGATGTGCGTCCCTGAGACAATGAGACAACATTTAATCTAACTATAAGGGAAGTTTGCACTGCACTGTTTGCGCTAGGTGTGACTCAAATCGGGTAAACACTTCTCGAGAAAATATGAGCATTTTAAGTTCAATACTATTTTTACTATTACTATTGACTCGTCCACCATGTAATATGGCAGCAGTACAGATAAATTCTAGAGGTTCAACATAGCTTAGCCAACAAGGAATAATAGCAATAAGAAGTTCAAAGCACTTTGATTACTGAAAATCTATCAATCTATTGTAATCCTGGTTGCTTATCTGCTAGGCTTTTATTTTGATATTTTAATTTTTCTTTTACCTCCGGGTCACTGTCTGCCCAAAAGAACGTATTAATGTAATTTTATATGGGCCAACGCAGTTATTTATATATGTACGTTTTAACGTTAACCTCGTATACAATGTGCTTGTAGAATGTTACGCGTTTATCCTGGCTTTTATTTTGAAATATTTACTCTGACTTCCGGGTCACCTGTCTACCTGTCTTCATCTTTCGATTCTGAAGAAAAAATAATAAAAGGAGGAATTGCCAGAATATTTGGTTTTCTCGTTTTTCGTTTTAGGATTCTGGAAATAGGAAAGGAAAATCGGCTCAGGTTCTTCCGTTTTTGGTATTGTAAATGGAAAAAACGGAAAAACGATGGTATTTCCGTTTTTTCAATTTTGGTTTAAAACGAAAAAACTGATTTGCCTGAAAAATTGCCTGAACGTACACGGACCAGAACAAAGTAAAACGATTAAAGGCATTCCAGATACATCTTCATTTAAAAATACCATCAGAAACATGATCGAACATTTAAAGATGGTCAAACAATACCGAAGCTCCGGAGCCTGCGTCAGTCTAACGAACCGCCGTAAGTCGACTCTAAGTGTCGGAGCCTGCGTCAGTCTAACGAACCGCCGTAAGTCGACTCTAAGTGTCGGAGCTTGCGAGCTATAACTGTCACGTCACTGATGACGTACTTCACGGAGCGTTTCATTGGTTCGTTGGTTTACAGATGTGGTTTAAGACTTTGTGAAAATAAACGTTGCATAAAGTGCTGCTACTTTTTACAATGCCCATTTTCACAAGCACAACTACTGACACTTCTATCAGATCATACTTCACTAATATGGCATAAAACATATAACTGATATGTATGTATGTATGGATTAAATACATCCTAAAAACTATAGTTATACAAAAATTGAACAACAAAAGCAGTGATGGTATAGCTTAGTAGGTTGTAGTTGGGGTTTATATCTTTTTCTCATTTCGGGTGAAGGATCGAATCTGGCCATGAAAACAGGGCTTTATATTTTTGTCTAATATTTTCTTTTGTTGCTATACACAGAAAGAGATAGAAACCACATAAGCCAAAGGTTGTTTATAACTTCAAATCTGTTTATGAACATGCAGCTTGTAGATGAGTTTTAAATATGACCTGCTGTCCAGGTGCTCACAGTTTCAGATTTGGTAATTGGAGTTAAACAGAGTTGCATGCTGGGTAATTGAGTAATTAGCCTAATTAGCTCCTGATCAGGTAAAATAAAGTGAGAATCACACACTTTGGCCTCCTGAGAGAGTAAAGTTAATAAGAAGTTAACAGCCCCTCCCCCCCAAACCCTTCTCCTCGCTGGGAATCTTCCCAGTTTGGGATTAATAAAGTATATCTAGGCACAAACATCCACCTTGTTTTCCACCTTTGTTTTTGTCAGATTGTGTTCCTGTGTTTGATCATCATTTTGTCATTCCTCCGTGTGTTCTTCTGTTTACCTGCCAGAAAACCTCAATAAAGTTTGAAGTTTGAAGAAAGTGAGCTGGACTTGTTTGTTCTTGAAGAAGTTTTACCTCACAGTAAAGAGGTTTCTTCAGTTGTGACTGACTGGTGGAGAGTCAGGAGTTTAAACTCTGGTGGGGTCGTGACCTCTGAGAGTCTTTAGGGTCACATGTGGATGGTGACCCCACCTGGCCCTCAGGTGAGTCCCTCAGGTCATCTGAGTCGACGTCTGAGCTGCTCTGATCTCTTTGTCCTGAGGACGGACCGGCTAAAACTGAACAGGAACAACATGTTTTAACAAAAGAGGTTTTGTGAAAATTACAAAAATGAACAAAACAGAGAAGAGAAGCACAACAAACAAACTTTGTTATTACAAAAATTTCCAGTTTATCAGGAAAACTGCACAGACGCTCAGATTACATCAACCTTGTTTGTATTTACTGAGAATTATTTACTGTTAATGAGTTTCCTTTAACCCCTCCTTGAACCGCCACCCTACTGTGGTGGAGGGGCTTTGTGTGCCCAAATGATCCTAGGAGCTATGTTGTCGGGGGCATTACACGCCCCTGGTAGGGTCTCCCATGGCAAACAGGTCCTGGGTTACAGGGCCAGACTAAGAGCGGTTCACAAGCCCACCATGGAGAACGCGAAAAAATAAGGACCCCTTACGTTGCCCGGATTGGCGTTACCGGGGCCCTACCACCCTGGAGCCAGGCCTGGGGTTGGGGCTCACAGGCGAGCGCCTGGTGGCAGGGTCTTTGCCCACGGGACCCGGCCGGGCTCAGCCCAAGGGAAATGGCGACGTGGGCCTGCTTTCCAGTAGGCTCACCACCCGATGCAGGAAGGTCCATGATGGGGCCGGTGCAATGTGGTTTGGGTAGCAGTCATGGCAAGGGGCCTCGGCGACCCAATCCCTGGACCAAAACTCTGGCAATAGGGACATGGAATGTCACCTCGCTGGGGGGGAAGGAGCCTGAGCTCGTGCGGGAGGTTGAGAGGTACCGGCTAGAGATAGTCGGGCTCACCTCCACGCATAGCTTGGGCTCTGGAACCCAGCTCCTTGAGAGGGGCTGGACCCTCCACTACTCTGGAGTTGCCCAGGGTGAGCGGGCGGGCTGGTGTGGGCTTGCTTATAGCTCCCCAGCTCAGCCGCCATGTGTTGGCATTCACCCCGGTGAACGAGAGGGTCGCTTCCCTGCGCCTTCTGGGTTGGGGATAGGTCTCTTGCTGTTGTTGTTTGTGCCTACTGGGCCGAATGAACAGCAGTACAGAGTACCCGGCCTTCTTGGAGTCCCTGGGAGGGGTACTTTGATAGTGCTCCGACTGGGGACTCCATTGTTCTACTGGGGGACTTCAACGCTCACGTGGGCAACGACAGTGATACCTGGAGGGGCGTGATCGGGAGGAACGGCCTCCCCGATCTGAACCCGAGCGGTGTTCTGTTATTGGACTTCTGTGCTAGTCACAGTTTGTCCATAACAATGAACACCATGTTTGAGCATAAGGGTGTCCATCAGTGCACGTGGCACCAGGACATCCCTAGGCCGGAGGTCAATGATCGACTTTGTTGTCGTTTCATCTGATCTCCGGCCGTATGTATGTCTTGGACACTCAGGGTAAAGAGAGGGGCTGAGCTGTCAACCGATCACCACCTGATGGTGAGTTGGATCCGCTGGCAGGAGGAGGAAGTTGGACAGACCTGGCAGACCCAAACGTATTGTGAGGGTCTGTTGGGAACGTCTGGCCGAGCCCTCTGTCAGGGAGGTCTTCAACTCCCACCTCCGGAAGAGCTTCTCACAGATTCCGAGGGAGGCTGGGGACATTGAGTCCGAGTGGACCATGTTCTCTGCCTCCATTGTCAACGACGCTGGCAGTTCGAAGTTGTGGACGCAAGGTCTCTGGTGCCTGTCGTGGCGGCAACCCCGAACCCGGTGGTGGACACCGGAAGTAAGAGGATGTCGTCAGGCTGAAGAAGGAGTCCTATCGGGCCATGTTGGCCTGTGGGACTCCTGACGCAGTTGACATGTGAGTACCGGCAGGCCAAAAGCAAGCCGCAGCCCGGACTGTCCTGGAGGCAAAAACTCGGGTCTGGGAGGAGTTCGGTGAGGCCATGGAGGAGGATTATCGGTCGGCCTCGAAGAGATTCTGGCAAACTGTCCGGCGCCTCAGAAGGGGGAAGCAGTACTCTTGTTAGGTTTGATGTAAGGTGAAGTGGAGTTGGACCCAGATGCAGACGAGGCAGGAGGCAGATAGACGTTTGACTTCTTTATTGATGGCAAACACAGGGAACACAGGGACGAGGCAGGAGCACGCAGCTGGTAACATGGGTAGCACAGGGGAAGCACAAGTAAGCACTAGAAGCACGAGGAAGCACAAGGAAGCACAAGAAGCACGAGAGAAGCACAAGAAAGCACAAGAAGCACAAGAAGCACGAGAAGCACGGGGAAGCACAAGTAAGAACACAAAGCACAAGAAGCACGAGAACACGACACTTACCTGACAGACTACGACAAAGAACAAAAGGAGAAGGACTGGCTTAAATACACAGGAGGAAAGGGAAGTGGAAACAGGTGAGGAGAGACTAATGAGGACAGGTGAAACCAATAGGAAGGCGGAGCAGGCAATCAACAAAAGGAGGGAAACACGAAAGGACAGGAAGTAAAGTGCTAAACCAGTGAGGAAAGGCAAGAGACTACAAAATAAAACAGGAAATACACAACAGGTAACATACACACATAACAACAACTCTGCCAATACTGTTTACAGTGCGGGTGGGGAGCTGTTGACCTCAACTGGGGACATTGTCGGACGGTGGAAGAAATACTTCGAGGATCTCCTCAATCCCACCGACTTGCCTTCCAGTGAGGAAGCAGAGGCTGGGGACTCTGAGGTGGACTCATCCATCACCCAAGCCGAAGTCACTGAGGTTAGTTCGCAAGCTCCTCGGTGGCAAGGCGCCGGGGGTGGATGAGATCTGCCCTGAGTACCTCAAGTCTCTGGATGTTGTGGGGCTGTCTTGGCTGACACGCCTCTGCAACATTGCATGGAGGTTGGGGACAGTGCCTCTGGAGTGGCAAACCGGGGGTGGTGGTCCCTCTTTTTAAAAAGGGGGGACCAGAGAGTGTGTTCCAACTACAGAGGGATCACACTTCTCAGCCTCCCCAGGGAAGGTCTACGTCCAGGGTACTGGAGAGGAGAATTCGGCCGATAGTCGAACCCTCGGATTCAGGAGGAACAATGCGGTTTTTCGTCCCCGGTCGTGGAACACTGGACCAGCTCTATACTCTCCGCAGGGTGCTTGAAGGGTTTATGGGAAGTTTGCCCAACCAGTCCACATGTGCTTTGTGGATCTGGAGAAGGCATTCGACCGTGTCCCTCGTGGTATTCTGTGGGGAGTGCTCCGCGAGTATGGGGTCCGGGGGCCTTTGCTAAGGGCTGTTCGGTCTCTGTACGACTGGAGCAGGAGCTTGGTTCGCATTGCCGGCAGTAAGTCAGACCTGTTCCCAGTACATGTTGGACTCCGGCAGGGCTGCCCTTTGTCACCGGTCCTGTTCATAATCTTCTTTATGGACAGAATTTCTAGGCGTAGCCAGGGGCCGGAGGGAGTCCGGTTTGGGAACCACAGGATTTCATCTCTGCTTTTTGCAGATGATGTTGTCCTGTTGGCTTCATCAAGCCAGGACCTTCAGCATGTGCTGGAGCGGTTTGCAGCCGAAGTGTGAAGCGGCTGGGATGAGAATCAGCACCTCCAAATCCGAGGCCATGGTTCTCGACCAGGAAAAGGGTGGCGTGCCCCCTCTGGACCAGGGTGGGTGGAGAGGTTCCTGCCTCAAGTGGAGGAGTTCAAGTATCTCGGGGTCTTGTTCACGAGTGAGGGAAAAATGGAGCGTGAGATTGACAGGCGGATTGGTGCAGTGTCCGAGCAGTTATGCGGTCGGTGTACCGGACCGTCGTGGTGAAGAAGAAGGAGCTGAGCCGAAAGGTGGCGAAGCTCTCGATTTACCGGTCAATCTACGCATTCCCACCCTCACCTATGGTCATGAACTTTGGGTAATAACCGAAAAAGGACAAGATCGTGCGGATACAAGCGGCCGAAATGAGTTTCCTCCGCAGGGTGGCTGGGCGCTCCCTTAAAATAAAATAAGGTGAGAAGCTCGGTCACTTTCGGGAGGAGCTCGGAGTAGAGCCGCTGTTTCTTCACATCGAGAAGGAGTCAGCTGAGGTGGCTTGGGCATCTGTTTCGGATGCCCCCTGGACGCCCTCCCTAGGGAGGTGTTCCAGGCATGTCCCACCGGGAGGAGGCCCAGGAAGGAAGACCCAGGACACGCTGGAGGGACTATGTCTCTCAGCTGACCTGGGAACGCCTCGGGGTCCCCCCGGAAGAGCTGGAGGAAGTGTCTGGGGTGAGGGAAGTCTGGGCATCTCTGTTGAGACTGCTACCTCCGCAACCGAATAGAATTAGAATTAGAATATAAAATGTAATTAAAATATAAATTACAGGGAGTACAGCAGAGGGCTGAGCACACAGCCCTGGGGGGCGCCGGTGTTCAGAGTCAGGGTGGAGGATGTGGTGCTGCCCATCCGCACAGCCTGGGGTCTGCCCATCAGGAAGTTCAGGATCCAATCACACAGGGCGCTGTTGAGCCCGAGGTCTCTGAGTTTGGTGACGAGCTTGGAGGGCACGATGGTGTTGAACGCTGAGCTGTAGTCAATGAACAGCATTCTCACATATGTATGTGTCCCTCTGGTCCAGGTGGGAGAGGGCAGTGTGGAGGGTGAGGGTGATGGCATCTTCAGTAGACCTATTGGGCCTGTAGGCAAACTGAAGTGGGTCCAGTGAGTCCGGGATGGAAGAGGTGATGAATGATTTGACTAACCGCTCCTCAAAGCACTTCATGATGGTGGAGGTGAGTGCTACTGGGCGGTAGTCATTCAGGGAGAGGATTTTGGGGTTTCTTGGTGGACAATGATGGTCTCCTTGAAGCATATGGGGATTACAGACTGGAGCAGTGACATGTTGAAAATGTCTGCAAAGACGTCTGCCAGCTGGTCTGCACACACCTTGAGAGAGCTCGGCCGGGGATGCCGTCAGGTCCAGGAGCCTTACGTGTGTTAATTCGTTTTAAAGTTCTGCACGTCCTGCTGCCCTGGATATCACAGGTGGGCAGTGGTCCTCCTGAGCCTTTTGCACCTCCACAGCTGGAGAGGTGCTCTCAAAGCGCATAAAAAGTGTTCAGCTTCGTCAGGCAGAGATGCAGACATCACCTTCAGCACTGCTGATCTTCTTTTTGTAGTCCGTAAGAGTTTTTAATCCGGCCCACATGCTCCTGGTGTTGGAGCCCTGGTAGTGAGACTCAGCTCGTCCATGGCCTCGTTGGTGTCAAAGGCGTGTGTGAACATACACACTGCTGTCATGGCAACCAATGTAAACTGTTGTTGTTGATGTTGATGTTGTTGATGATGATGATGTTGTTGTTGATGTTGATTTTGTTGGTGTTGATGTTGTTGTTGATTTTGTTGATGTTGTTGATGTTGATGTTATTGGTGTTGATGTTTTTGTTGATGATGTTACTGTTGTTGTTGTTGTTGATGTTTTTGTTGATGATGTTACTCTTGTTGATGTTGTTGATGTTGTTGATGTTGATGTTGTTGTTGTTGATGATGTTACTGTTGGTGTTGTTGATTTTATTGATGATGTTGTTGATGTTGTTGTTAATGTTGTTGATACTGTTGGTGTTGTTGATTTTATTGATGATGTTGTTGATGTTGTTGTTAATGTTGTTGATACTGTTGTTGTTGTTGTTGTTATGTTGTTGATGTTGTTAATGTTGTTGATATTGTTGTTGATGTTGTTGTTGATGTTGTTGATGTTGTTGATGTTGATGTTGTTGATATTGATGATGTTACTGTTGGTGTTGTTGTTGTTGTTACTGTTGACTGTTGATGTGGGTGCAGCTAACAGCTTCCTGTGTTGAAGACTGTGACAGACTGTGATTTGTTTGAGTAGATGAATAATACGATAAAAAGAGCAGCTGTGATTTGTTTGAGTAGATGAATAATACTCATAAAAATAATGTTGTTTTAAAGAGCAGCTGCTGTTGTTTTAAACTCCGTGAAACTCCGTCTCACTTTAAAAATAATGACAAAAATGTAAAAAATGCGAGTAGCGACCTACATATAGGTTGTTTACAGACTCACATAAACCTTTATGCAGTACTTCACAGTACTCTGTACTATACACACTTTATTAATATCAGACATGCAGTGTAAGGTCTGATTAGTAACATCAGTAATAAACAAACCCTTTAAACCTGAAGCTCCACAGTAACATATGAGATAAAACATGAAATGAAAGTGAGCTACAGGAGTGAATTTGAGTATCTTTGGAATGTATAAAATACTTTATAGTGACAGATGATGTGACTTCTGTCTGAGATATTGAATAAACAGTTAAATCTGAATATATCAATAAACAGTTTTAAACTGCTGAACTGTGACTGCCTTTAAAACTGGACATAAAGTTTCACAGTGAAGCATCTCTGACTTCAGTAAATGAGCCCCGCTGACTTATTAACCAGGGTATTCACAAACATATCATGATTTTATTATTATGGATTACTGATTTATTGGTATGATTATTGATCAAAATGAATAAAATGTTTTTTCAGTGAAGCTTTGGATCAAAGCGTTTAAATGTTTCTCGTCCTCTGCAGAGCCACAAAGCCTGAACTGAATATCAGTAAATGAGGCAGCAGACTATTAGTTTGGAAAACTACTGAAGGTGATTAATAGGCCATCCCTGTGGGAGGAGGGAGGAGCATCACCAGGGAAACACATATTTACACCTTTGTAATTCAACACCTGTGTAGCTGCAGCTCCTGTCGCCCTGTCGAAGCAGCTTCGTGTCAGACGGTCTTGGAATTCATGAAGTTTGTTTGCTTTCATCGACAGAGAAGATGGAAGATGCACCGATGGCTGACAGAGCAAAGCCAAACAAAGACTCAGAGCAGCACGAAGGCACCAGCCTTGACTGGCTGCTCGGAAAAGAAATGCCAGAGATCACCTCTGCACCCATGGACACCAACACCTCATTATCCAGGTAACCACAGGACCTGTGGGTGAGTGTCTGTGTGAGTAAGTGTGTGTGAGTGTCAGGTTTCAGGTGACATGGTGGAAGATTTCAGGTAAACAAGCTTCAGATCTTCTTTCAGTCTTTGAGCAATCTTTGGTGAGTTTCTGAATTTGAACTTTGTTTTTTGGTTGTTTATAGTTTCAAAGTCACGTTTCTCTGACTTTTAAAAACAGCAGAGGTTGGTGTGAAGAAATCACTCATTCACCAAGCTCATCTTTCTCTCCAACATGAACTAACCTCTGTTCACTCGTTTACATCTTCACATGGTGCTTTAAAACCTGAGAAAATAAAGAAACACTGACACACCTGAGCCAGGTGAGGGGAGGCGTTCTTGTTTTCTGATGTCAGCCTCTCATTCAGTCTCAGGAGGTTTACAGCCTGTGTCAGGGTGGCGATAATTTTATTGCCTGATAATGAATTCTGATTAAATCAGTGAGAAACTGAGGCAGCAGGATCAGGGAGGAAGTGAGCTTGTTGTTGAAATGGATCAGACAGAGAAAAAGCGAACTCTGAAGAGAAATTGTAAATTGATTGATTGTAAAAACAGACCTGGTCCTGATCACACACATGATCTTAAGTTGTATGTTTTTCTGCGTTTCAGACAGTACAGCACCAGAACTGACAACATCTTCAGGTCAGCATTCAGCAGAGAGAAAATCTTTAAAGCAGCGTCGCAGCAAGACGCGACTCAGCTCAGCGGCCTGCTCGACTACCTGCGAGCCAACAAGAAGAAACTGATCAGCCCAGAGTTCACAGGTGAGGACAATTTCTTTGCTGCCAGGATCCTTTTTCACTCTGCTAGTTTGAACCAGTGCAGCAAAATGTCCTCGAAAATCTGTTTGGACAGTGAAATACATTTAAAGTCTTCATGTCTAAATAAAGGAATAATAATAATAAAGGAATCTTTCTTTATGAATGTATTTAAGTATTCGGGAACTTATTTATTGAAATAAATAATTGAAATCATTAGCTGCTCAGACACAAGTTGCATCGGGAATTCAAAGAGGAGGAGATAAGGCTGCTGTCCAGGAAGTTGACAGAGTGGGTGTATGGACCGGTTCACTCCTCGCTGTACGACATGACCAACGTCGACACCAACGAAAAAAACTCTGTGTTGGAGATCGTCGTGTTCTGATCTGTCAATCAAAGTGTTTGATTAACTGGGATATTCATATGTTCATGAGGCAGTGAGGCCTGCTGAACAATTTCCGCTGTAGCACATGTGTGTACACTGCAATTATTTGAGTAAATAGACATGCAGTGGTTAAAGTGTGTGATAGTTTTCCAGCTAACTAGTCTAGCTAGCTGGCCACGAGGGACACGAGGCAGCCCAGATAGCGCTCCAGGTGACCGGGATAAAACTTGATAGCTCCTCTGGCAACGTGGGAGAGAGAATATTTTTCCTGATGCTCTGCCACGACCAGTGAGCAGCTCGCCAGCGGATTCAACCACGTGCAGAGGTGCAACCTATGGACTGTGACTGAACTTTGAAGTCGTGAGTACTCTAGTATTATTTTATTTCTGCTCCACTGGAGTGAAGCGGCCTTGTCTGTTTTTGGCCACCACGTTCCCCAGCATCGATCAGGCCTGCAACGAGGGTTTATTTTATTTAAGTGACCGAATAATTATTATTCTGGGTGCTGGCTTTTTGTGTGTGTGGATGTGGAGAAATTCATCTAAAGACACCATGTTCGTTTCCTTCAAGTTTACTTCATAAGGGTTTCATTGTAAAAACAGTGTAGAGTGTACAATGGTGTAAGCGTTAGTGGCAAAGCTACATAGCTGGTGTGACGATCTAGGCCTAGACCCAAGACGTACATTTTTACTGTCTGACGTTCCTGCTGACACAGACAAATCATACATTGAAGAGACTGCTGAATCTGTGAAGGCATTTGGAAGAGTAAATGTGAGAGACATTCAATGTGACATTCAGACAAGCAGCGCCTGCGTGCCCTGTGAATGCCGTAATGATATAGATCCAGCTCATACTCCGCCCTTCCTAAAGCCTTTGCAAGGAGGCTCGGCTTGGAAAATCTTCATCCTTACTGAACTTGCACCATCTGAGGATTTCGCCGCCAAGCTCCACAAGCTAAAGACAGGAAGGAAAAACAGCAAATGACGTTCATACTCTCTTGGCATTCAGGTGAAGCATTGTCTATTTTTCAATGCCGGTAGAATTGCAACCAAATAAGAAAGAGCAATCATTCTTTTTGCATATAAAACCGGAGGAGTTACACTTTCATATCACACATTCAACATGTCCCAGAGCGCTTTTTCCATCCACTAATGTGTTTGCACAAATACCATAAAAAGCACTCACAACAAAAACGTTATAACCCAGACTGCAGGTGTTCACAGCACTTCTTACTTTGGCATACATGTCGTCACGTTGTGACCATGAACTGTCACGTCAACCGGAAGTGACGTCAGTTTTCCCGGGAGTTGTAGTTTTCCCGCGGTAAAACATTTGCAGCTGAACTCTCGCTCTTGCTCTCCTTTAATCTATTGCTTTTATACGTAAACAGTTAGACACACACAGCCCACACACACATCAGACACTCACCACACACTCCCTACACACTCCCACACCCCCACACACTCATTTATGGAACCGCCAAAATCTGAACACATATTGTTATTGTCTAATTGTATAGGTATTTTGATAAAAATAAGATTTCATATGTTCATCTGTTCTGAAGTTTCTAGACGGTAATAACGATTTCAATTTTTTGTTTTCTGCATTTTTTATGGATGAACATGGTCTTATACAAATATATATGCTCATAGGTAGCTGACACTCTAGGAGATTTGATTGCACTATTATAAATAATTTATTTTGATGTACATGCTGTCTTTTTGCAAATCGTGCCCAATTTTATTTTCGTTTTTGATACAGTTTATAAAAATGAGTGTATCTCAAAAATTAAGTTATAAGCACACTCAAAATAAATTTCCTGTGGTTTGAAAGGATTTTGTGCAACTTTTACACTTTTATACAGCTACAACATACAGCTATAACATTTCTGTATTTATAAAAATATGTGAAAAAAAACTTTTCTTTTTTTTATGGTTTATTGGACTTTTTAGCAATTTATTTAGTTAGTCTGGACATAAGTCTATACATATTATTAAAATTTGGGATATAAGTGTTGTATTGATGTATAGTAAAGTAAAGGTAGGTCAGAGGGGGTTAAGAAGGTTGTAACGTGCACTGACCAAAGTGATGCAGAAGGATGGCCTCCCCAGTCATAAAGTCAATTGTGCTCACATCGACCAGCTCATAAGAGGTGTGGCTGAGTCAGATATGATGCTCTTACAACTGAGACAAAGGGAAAGGAGAGAGAACCCCCCCCCCCCACCCCCACCCCACCTTCTTAAAGCTACTAAATGAGATTCGTGAGGAGGAAGAATATGAAAGATCATGACGCAAACTAAACACAACAGTAGTGAGACAAGTGGAAATTAGTGAAGAAACAAAAGCCAAAGCTATGGAAGTCCAAGAGTTAAAAGCGGAGATAAAGAAGCTGAGCTCTGAGCTTGGTGAGCTAACAAATAAGCAACAAGACACACATAGGACGGTAAAACCAAATCCAACCAAGAAAACTGCTGATAATGAAGCAGAAAATGAGGTCCAAATATTAAAACAGCAAGTGCAGCCGTTGCAACACCAGTTAACTGTGATGTCTGTATCCCATAGCCCAACCATAATAGATCCTAAAAAGAGAGATGGAGGAACTAAACGCAGCCGAGTAGCAAAGCCCTATCCTGTAAAAGACCCAGAAAGTTACTTCTGCTACAGATGTAGAGAGAATGGTCATATAGCCACCCATTCACGTTTCACTATTTTGCTGAGAAATGAATCACAAAAAGAGACTACTCTTCCTGTTGACACAGTGCACTTAGTAGACACTGTCACTGTGCTATAGAAGAGCTTCCCCCATCCAAAGTCCATTGACTCCAAATTGTTTAATTTTGGAGACTCTCCAATTCCTGAGGCTTGGAAGACCAGATTAGCCACAAGAGAGAGTTAATGTCTTCTCATTGGAGGAATGGGATGTAGGTCTAGCAAAAGGCGTGACACAACATATAAGACTAAGAGACCCTCGACCATTCAGGGAGAGATCCCGCAGAATCGCGCCAGCTGACATTGAGGATGTTTGTTGCCACCTACAAGAACTCATAGCAACTGGAATAATTAAAGAGTCCTGAAGTCCATATGCATCCCCAATTGTCGTCATGAGAAAGAGAAATGGCAAGGTGAGAATGTGTATTGACTATCGTCTACTGAACTCCAGAACCATTCCAGATCAGTACACTATGCCGCACATAGATGTGCTTGACTGCCTGACTGGGAGCAAGTGGTTCTCTGTATTAGATTTGAGGGGCAGACACTATCAAGTGGAGATGGCAGAGGAGGACAAGGAAAAGACAGTCTTCATTTGTCCTCTTGGCTTTTTCCAGTTCAAGAGAATGCCTCAAGGTGTCACCGGTGCACCAGCGACATTTCAAAGGTTAATGGAAAAGGCCGTCAAGGACATAAACCTGCTGCAGGGCCTTGTGTACCTTAATGATCTCATAGTGTTTGGGAAAACTGGAAGAACATGAGGAACATCTCCTCAAAGTTTTGGATCGACTGGAAGAATGTGGCCTCAAAATCTCCATCGACAAGTGCCAATTCTGCCAACCTGAAGTGAAGTTCGTGTCTGCCGCCGGGGTCACTACAGATCCTGAGAAAGTGAGTGTGGTCTCTTACTGGAAGGCCATCTGTATTTGTGTGATGTGATAATTATCTTCAGGAACCTGCCGACCTTCAGGGCTCTGTACATGGACGGATTCTGTGATATTCTATTGTACGTGTGGCTGTCAGGTGTTTTCGTGGTCAAAGCTCTGTGGACGCTGATTGTTTCTGACCATCGTGTGTGCAGTTTCCTGCAGGCTGCTCTCTTTCTGGTCTACACAGTTTTGTATGGCTGTGGACAGAGAGAGTACGTTGGGCTCCTCGTGCTATCGCTGGCTCTTGCCTGGACAAATGGGGAAGTACAGCGTGATGATGCAAAGAGTGAGTTTCAGTGACCCAACAGTCTCAGAGCGACTCTGCTGAGAAATGACTCGCCTGCTTTAAAGTCTGTTTGTCTTCTCAGATGATCCTGGGTGACTTTTTACACTTTTTATGTGTCTACAGCGTCTTACTTCTGGGGTTTTCTGCTGGTAAGACTCTCCTGGCCTTCAAATGCAGGAAGTTCTGAATAAATAAAGACTTGTCTGACGTGGTCTCTTTATCATCAGCTATCGTTGCTCTCATAGAGGACTCACCTCCAGCTCAGAAAACGCAGACCAACAGCACACGGACTCGAGGGAGGAGCTTCGGCGGAGACGTTCAAGTGTAAGAAACTGAGCTACAATGACATCCGCTTCTCAACGCTGGAGCTGTTCAAGTTCACTATTGGGATGGGAGACCTGGAGTTCACTTAACACGTTCAGTACAAAGAGGTTTTCTACATCCTGCTCATCTTGTACATCATTCTCACCTACATCCTGCTGCTCAACATGCTCATCGCACTGATGGGAAACTTCAGTAACTTCAGTTTGCATCTGACAGCACTGAGCGACCTTAGAAAACAGAGTGAATGTCTAATGCATGCTTATACTGTACAGTGTGTGTGTGTGACACACTTTAAGACATTTTGTTTGACATCCTCAGAGGGCGTTTGCGATTCTGGACACGGAGTGGACTCTGCCGAGGTGCCTGTCGAGTGTGCTGCACTCCAGAGTGTCGAAGATGGTTTGTCTCTGAGGCGAGCGGGATGAGAGGCGTCGATTTTTCAGGTAAACTGGATGTCTGCTGCGAGTCTGCAGAGAAACTTTCTTTCTGTCAGCACTTAGGGGAGGGGGAGGCAGCAGTCAGAAAACTGGCCATCCTTTATAAATATCACACTCTTTGTCTGTCGGTGTGTAAGAATGCAAAGGGGTTCCTTTCATTAACAGAATAAACAGTTAAAGTCTAAAATCTGTATGATCTGCTTCTGATTCCTCAAATATCCATCAATACTTTAAACCCGCTATGTAGAGTATGAACCATCAGTCTGTTAATAACAATATCAACATCTGTGCAGCAATACTTATAACCATATACACCTGTGCAATAACACCTCACCACTGCACATCTGAGTGAGGCTGTGTATGTAAATACTGTTTCTTATTATTATTACTATTTATTGTACATATTGTTTTTGTCGTTTATATAGTCTCTATTATTTAATCTCTATCTTTATCTTTAATCATAATCTTGTTGTTTTTGAGCTGCTGTAACAGTGAAATTTCCCCACTGTGGGATCAATAAAAGACTTATCCGTGAACATTTAGTCGTGTCAGACACCAGCAGTGATCCATGTGAGTCTTCTTCCTTCAGGGTCGAGGAGACGAACTGGAGAAAATGGAAGTCTGATCTGAGCATTATCCATGAGGAAGACCCCGGAGATCTGACAATGAAGCCACAGACCGAACTTATCTCGTTCCTGATGTTTTTGACCGACTCTCATACGAGCTGCTGTTTCTCCTTTCAGGGAATCTGTGGAACTTAAGTCCTCTTCTGGACAGGATTCGTGCTCAACGACAGCGACTGCCATCAAAGCATCAACATCTATGAATGAACCAGTTTCACATCTGAACGTTCAGATTTCATGTGATCCCTTATTAGCAGCCACAGCCCCCCCAGAAAAATCTTTTTACAAAACCAATGATCAATGCTGTGACGTCTAACTACAGTGAAACATCCCAATTTACCATTTAACATCTAATTCTGAATTAACTGGTTCAGTTACTTTGATATCAACATCTGTGCAGCATCTGTGCAGCACTTCGCGTGTCTAATAAATTCTCCCACCTCAGCGACACACCCGCTGACAAACCAACTCTGGTTATTGGCAGCTCCATAGTCCGACACGTGAAGTTAGCGACACCGGGGAACATAGTCAAATGCATCCCTGGGGCCAGAGCGGGCGACATCGAGTCAAATTTGAAACTGCTGGCAAAGGATAAACGTAAATATGGTAAAATTGTAATTCATGTCGGCATTAAGTCACCAGAATTAATGTGGAGTCGGTGTGTAAGTTTGCAAAAACGATGTCGGACTCCGTAGTTTTCTCTGGACCCCTTCCTAATCTGACCAGTGACGACATGTACAGCCGCATGTCGTCATTCCACCGGTGGTTAACGAGGTGGTGTCCGGCAAATGGCGTGGGCTTTATTAATAATTGGCAGCCTTTTTGGGGGAGATCTGGCCTGATTAGGAGAGATGGTATCCATCCCACTTTGGCTGGAGCCGCTCTCCTGTCTAGAAATATAGAAAGTTTTATTAGTCCTAATTCATGACATACCAGAGTTGGGACCAGTAAGCAGAGTTGCAGTCTTACACGCTTCTCTGCGCCTCCATTAGAGCAGCTGCACACCCAATATAGAATAGAAACTGTGTCTGCCCAGCGACCATTTAAACTCTTAAAACCAAAAAGGGGAGTTATTCATAAAAATCTAATAAAAATCAATAACAACAATTAACTGCTGTAGCAACTCAGCAACACAGCATAATAAGAAAATTAAGTGTGGCCTCTTAAACATCAGATCTCTGGCCTCTAAGGCTGTTCTGATAAATGATTTGATATCTGACTCTGATATAGACCTGTTCTGCCTTACTGAGACCTGGCTAGGTCAGGAAGAATTTGTTAGCCTAAATGAATCCACTCCACCGAGTCATTCTAACGTTCATGTTCCTCGAGACACTGGACGAGGAGGTGGAGTTGCAGCCATTTTTAATTCAGCCCTATTAATAAATTCTCGGCCTAAAGAGGGCTACAGCTCATTTGAAAACCTTACTATTAGTCTTTCATCTCCAGCCTGGAAGAGCACAAAGCCAATACTAGTTGCTGTAGTGTACCGATTCCCCCAGGCCCATACTCTGAATTCTTATCTGAATTTTCAGAGTTCTTGTCAAATTTAGTCCTTGAAAATGACAAGGTAATTATTGTAGGTGATTTTAATATTCATGTGGACATGGATAGTGACAGTCTTAGCACAGCATTCATCTCATTATTGGACTCCATTGGGTTTTCTCAGAGAGTAAATTCTCCAACTCACTGTCACAATCACACCCTTGATTTGGTCCTCACCTATGGTATTGATATTGAGCACTTAATAGTCTCCCCCCAAAATCCTGTGTTATCAGACCACTACTTAGTATCATTTGAATTCCTATTACTGGACTATGCACCTCTAGAAAAATTAGTGTTCACTAGATGGTTACCCGATTGTACTAGGACTAAATTTAAGGAAGCAATTCCGACAGCATTAAAGTCAGTTAGATTTCCTAGTATCTCTGACGACTCTCATTTTTTGAGCTCCCCCCAAATTGACCAACTTGTTAGAAACACCATGGACTCACTCAGAGGCACTCTGGACTCTGTTGCGCCCCTAAAAAGAAAGATTATAAAACAGAAGAGACTTGGCACCATGGTTTAACTCTGCAACTCGCAAGTTAAAACAAACAACAAGCGACAATTGGAAAGGATATGGCGCTCCACCAAAGAGGAGGACTCTCGCCTAGCCTGGAAAGAGAGTCTCAAAACATATAGGAAAGCCCTGTGTAATGCCAGAGCAGCCTACTATTCAGAATTAATAGAGAAAAATAAGAACTGCCCTAGGTTTCTTTTCAGCACTGTAGCCAGGCTGACACAGAGCCATAGCTCTATTGAACCCTGCATTCCCTTAAGTTTAAGTAGTAATGATTTCATGAGCTTCTTTAATGACAAGATTTTGAATATTAGGGACAAAATTTGTCAGGATCTGCCCTCGTTAGACTCCGATCCTTCAGACTCAGGAAATTTAGGAGCAGATACATTAAAACCTGACAATTGCTTAGACAGTTTTATTCCAATTGGCCTTCCCGAATTATCCTCGTTAGTTTCATCATCGAAAGCAACAACTTGTCTCCTAGACCCCATCCCAACTACGCTGCTTAAGGAAGTTTTCCCATTTATTGGCACATCACTGCTGCATATTATTAATCTGTCTCTGGTGTGTCAGGCTTTGTACCCAAGTCTTTTAAAGTAGCTGTAATTAAACCATTGATCAAAAAACCTACACTTGATGCAGATGTGTTAGCCAATTATAGACCAATATCCAACCTCCCCTTTTTGTCTAAGATTCTAGAGAAAGCCGTTGCCAGCCAGTTATGTAATTATCTCCACAGTAATAGTCTTTTTGAAGTTTTTCAGTCAGGATTTAGAGCTCACCATAGCACAGAAACAGCACTTGTGAAAGTCACCAATGACCTGTTGACAGCATCAGATAGAGGGCTTCTGTCTGTACTTGTCCTGTTAGACCTTAGTGCTGCCTTTGATACAGTTGACCATCACATTCTGTTGCTGAGAATGGAAAAACTGCTTGGTATTAAAGGGTCTGCATTAAACTGGTTCAGATCATACTTATCAGATCGGTCTCAGTTTGTCCATATTAATAATGAATCCTCTGTGCATACTAAAGTCTGTCATGGAGTTCCACAAGGTTCAGTGCTTGGTCCAATTCTGTTTATTTTGTATATGCTGCCCCTTGGCAATATCATCAGGAGGCACTCCATAGATTTCCATTGTTATGCTGATGACACCCAATTATATTTATCAGTGGAGCCACACAAAACTGATCAGCTCCTGAAACTCCATGCCTGCCTTAAAGATATAAAGGCTTGGATGACCAGAAATTTCCTGCTTGTTGAACTCAGATAAAACTGAAGTGATCCTATTAGGTCCGAAACACCTGAGGAACACGCTTTCTCCTATGATAGCCTTGTTGGATGGCATTAACTGGGCCTCCGGCACCACTGTAAGGAACCTCGGGTTTTATTTGTTTTATTTGATCAGGATATGTCCTTTGACACCCATATTAAGCATATTTCAAGGTCTGCTTTTTACCACCTGCGCAACATCGCAAAAATTCAGGCACTTTTTGTCCCAAAGCGATGCTGAAAAATTAGTCCATGCATTTGTCTCTTCCAGGCTGGATTATTGTAATTCACTTTTATCAGGCTGCCCAAACAAGTCGTTAAAGACTCTACAGCTGGTCCAGAATGCCGCTGCTCGGGTGCTGACTAAAACCAGGAAAAGAGACCATATTACTCCAGTATTGGCTTCTCTGCATTGGCTCCCTGTAAAATTTAGAGTGGATTTTAAAATCCTTCTCCTCACATATAAGGCTCTACATGGTCTGGCACCATCATATCTTAATGAATTGATAACTCCTTATCATCCGACTAGAGTGCTGCGCTCCCAAAACGCAGGCTTACTTGTAGTTCCCAGGGTTTCCAGAAGTAGTCTAGGGGGCAGAGAGCCTTCAGCTATCAGGCCCCTGTTCTCTGGAACCAGCTCCCAGTCTGGGTCCGAGAGGCAGACACAGTGTCAGTGTTTAAGAATAGACTTAAAACCTTCCTTTTTGATAAAGCTTATAGTTAGGGTGGGCACAGGCTCGCCCTTAGTTATGCTGCTATAGGTTTAGACTGCCGGGGGCTCCCATGATGCATCGGGCACCTCTCCCTCTTCCTCTTCCTCTCTCTTCCTCTGCTTCCTTTACTCATATTATGGTAGTAGTGCAAACTGGAGTCACTTTTAGAAACTGGTTAAAGTGGCTAAACTGGTTAACTAGTTAAAGTAGTTAAATTGGCTAAAGTGTCAAAACGTGGTTAATGTGAATACTCTTATGTCCTGTAAAGTGCATGTTACTGCCGGAGCCCCGGTCCTCTTTGTTCTCTCCAGTCTTGCAGGTTCCTCACTGATTCTGGTTGTGGTCCATCTGTCTGAGGTTCACTGGCCTGGTGGGGACATGATCTGTGTCTGTGCTTGTGGAGAGAAGGTCGAGTGGCCCAGAGCTCCATATGAGGACATCTAGAGATGCACCTGGACTCACAGACTCATTTCCATTACCTGTGATACCTTCACACATGGACTAAACCAATGAACTCAGTATAGCTACAGCTTATTACGACTCATGTATAATTCCATAATATGATTGATGATGTTCTCTGTACATGTGGCATCTATTGCACGTCTGTCCGTCCCAGGGAGAGGGATCCCTCATCTGTGGCTCTTCCTCAGGTTTCTTCTTTTTCCCATAAAGGCTTTTTTGAAGTTTTTCCTGACTGACTCGGTTCGAGGGTCTAAGGACAGAGGGTGTCACAACTGTGCAGATTGTAAAGCCCTCCGAGGCAAACAAAACAATGTTTGTGATTTTGGGCTCTAAATAAATAAATTTGAATTTTTGAATTTGAATTTTGAATTTGATATTATCCATCTTTACGTGCTAAACAAAGACAGACGCTGATAAAAGTTGTGTTTGCAAACTTTATTTTGGTTGGGGGGAATGTTTGTGCAAGACATTTTATTCCTGAAGGTTAGGCAAAACTGGAATATCACATTTTCACAAAGTGGAGAAAGGACGCCCCTTCCACCCCCATTCACGACATAAGAGATCTTTGATCAAAGACAATCACTCATCGGAGGAGAAAGAAATCTAGAGAGCTGTTTCAAACCTGACTAACATGGAGTCATTTGACAGGCTGAGCTGCAGCGTGCGTCAGATTATTCTTCACAGATTATTCTTACATCGACTGTCACATTGAGAAATTAAACCACATCACATCCAGAGTTTAGAACAACGTGTAAATCCTGTTTGACTAAAGTTTCGAGCTGTTATACAGACAGGAAACTCTCTCTAGATCTGTTTCTGCTCGCTTCACATCTTTACACTTTTACTTCACAAGGTTTTCTTTAACCGTCCACATGAGGGCAGCAGCTCTTCGTTACGTCGCCTTCTTCAGAACAACCGTCCAGGTGGTGACGGAGAGGGACGCTCGGTCACTTTGGTCAGTGAGTCAGCAGCAAACAGTTCACACAACCCGACTGAGTCCAGGAGTCGTGGCACACTTCAGGACCTCAGTCCATGACACAGTATCAGTAGTTACACTAAGGAGCTTGGTCCCCCGTCAGAGATCAACTTTGTGCACCTTTGTCAGCGTGCACACCTGTGTGCAAGTACCCAAGCTTAACAAACACACACACACACACACACACACACTCTCTTCTCCAGTACTTACGCCCAGTGAGGCACTTCATATGGACTGTATGACCTGACTGTGTCGGGCTGTAACGAGGCAGTTCAGATAAACAGGGCGGCTCCATCAGGTGGTTTAGTGTTGATTTATAGTGTCGTCTTCCAGAAATCACTTTCAATACTGTCTCTTATTAAATATTGAGAATCATCTCCGGGTACGGCCGGCAGAACACACGAACAGATTTACCAGCACTGAGTGACGAGTTTGGCCTGCGCCTGTCACATGAACTTCACTGGTTCAGCCCAAACATCGATAATATTCACTCACACACACACACACACACACACACACACACACACACACATCATACTAGTGTGTTAAGGTTAAAGTCAATAGCAGCTTTAAGGGGCAGGCACATCAAAAATGAGAGCCGGGGGGAAAAGACTGCCATCAAGTATGAAGACCAAAATCCAGAAAAGCTACGTCTTCCATGTCTTTCTCTGAAGATGACGCGTCATCTCGCCATCATGTCTTCCTTTTAACCTGTTTGTTATTCTGAGTATTCAGAGAAGAAGATGCTCAGACTGTGAAAGACATCAGGTTAAAGCCTCCGAGTGCAGACCGTGCACTTTGCACCGTCTGCGCCATGTGTGGCACCTAACATGAAAACACCTATGGCTTCAGGATGCAGTGGTCCAAAAATAAATTAAGAAACTAGATACGGATATTTATTAAGTATAACAACTAAAACACATCCGAATACTTTAAAATAACTGCCAAAGCCCTGATCTACATACTTATTAATTCAGCTAAATACTATTAATATCTGACTCTTAAAACACCGTCTGTGCTCAAAGACAGGCCACGCTTCAGACAGCAGGATTGAAGCATCGTTAGCCCGACAGCACAGTTTTTCAAGAAAAACACGACTCTCTTCCTCACAAAGAAGCCGAACTAAAGCTGCATCCCGGCAAAGAACTAATGTGACATTAAGGCTTCAACATCAACCCCAAAAAGGGAAGGAAACTTCAGGCCAAACATGACCTGTACTAAATGTTCTCACTTTTGTCTTTATAGGTAGCAGAGACACAACAAGTGGAGGGGGGGGTGATTATTGGATGAACAGCCCCCCCAACAAGCTACACACAGTTTGTCCACACCACATCAGCTCACTTGAGTTATAGGAAATTAAGCGTTTTCCAGCTTGCATTGTTTGAAGTACTTGCATGCTTGCAAGTGATCAATCTGCTTCTCTCTCTCTCTCTCTCTCTCTCTCTCTCACACACACACATTTTAATATTAATGGATGCCTTCTGTTTCACATTAAAGACAAATGGGGCTAACAGAGTTTAAAAAGAAATTTCTACAGTTCGAGTAGGACCATCTACAGAAATACGACTAAAATAAAAACATTTTAAACAGCACAGGGCACTTTAGACTTTCCAAACAGAGACAGAAATGGAGTGTTTGAAAGTTTTTGCTCGTGCTGGCTTTGTCTCATTTTGAACTCAGACTCTCGTCACAGCGGTGCTGAGCAGTTTGCAGTTCAGACGCCTCGCTGTGTTTTGCTGATGGGAGTTGTGGCCTGTTAACAGAAGAAGCTCCGGGGACAAAAACCTTATCAACAGTCTTAGTAATTGCATATACACGTAACCTTCTTATTTAAATGGATCACAAACCTGTTTCAAGGATAAATAATGACAACTAAAATCATGACAATAGGACATCCTAAATCTTGCCTTTGGGCAGTTGTAAGGCCACAAATGCTAAAGTAGAGTTGCTCCGTGTCAACAAAGGAAAAGCACTGTGACAATCATGGCAAACATAATCTGAGCTGCAGAACACCTTATATACACCAACAAAGAGCAGCTCATCCATGCCAGTGATGAAAAGAGGATTTCTACTCAACAGAGGACAACAGAAACCTTCATCTGCAAATTAAGGTACGACATGGCTTAAGACCTGAGGAATACTTGGAAACATCACCACCTGGAGGCTCCACAAATCAAGCTCTGAAGCAATAAATGGAATTGATCACTTGCAAGATTTTAAAGAATAAACCACAGAAGCTGAAGGTAGCTGTTGAGAAAAACTCAAAACACACCGAGGGGGTCAGCGCACACTCTAACGGTAGCCTGTGTGATGATTGTGGCCTCCCCCGCTGTTGCTGGGCGTCTGGACTTGGCCCATGGCTGACCTGTGCATCTTCTCCATCACATCCATGTTCGGCTCCTGGAAGCTGGGCATCTGGAAGTCCCCTCCTAAGAAATCCACACTGTGCATCACCTTGGGGGGGCCAGGCAGCCCCTCTTTACCCGGCCTGTACTTTGCCCCAAGGACACGGTCTGAGGAGGCAGCAGCCTGCCCCGCTTGGAAAGCTCCGGGGAGGTCCTGAGGGCCAGGTCCATTGTTAGCTGCTGGGGCAGGGATGCTGCCCCACGGCGGCTGCATGTAGTGGCCGTTAATGTAAGGCATCGATCCTACTGGGCAGTTCAGGGTGTTTGAGAGGAAAGCAGGGGACGAGGGGGGGGGCTTTTCTGCAGGGTGTTTGAGAGGAAAGGACTGAGCAGCGCTGGGCAGCTTGTGGGAATAGCTGAGGTTTCGGGATGGGAAAGCACACTCAGCTGGAGGTTCCATCCTCGGAGTCTTGCAGGGATGGGCCCCCTCGGGGGGCTGCTGCATGTGGGCCAGCTGATGCTGGGCCCAGGAGCGCTGCTGCTGCTGCTGAAGCTGTAGATGCTGCTGCTGTTTCTGCTGATGTAAATGGTGCTGAAGCTGCTGCTGCTGCAGCTGTACCTTCTCTGGGTCCGGGTGAAAGGCGGGTACGCTGTTGGCAGCAGCTATATTGGGCTGCGGGTGGAGAGCAGCGCCGGGGGTCTGAGCTGCAGCTTTGTCTGGGGGGGCCACCATGAGACAGCCAGGCACAGAGCCCAGGGCCGGGTGGTGAGCCGACACCCTGGAGCTGGCGTTGATCAGCAGGTTGCGGCTGATGGGGCTGGGGTTTGCGATCTGGCCCTCGCAGACCGAGGTGGAGCCCATGCCGGCCCGCGCCTGACACATCTGGTTGATTTGGTGCACGATGCTGCTCAGGTCACCGGGCCGGCTCTGATGCAGGCTGGCTGCCATGGACAGTGGGATGGTGGAGGTAGATACAGTTACATTTGGTGGGGCGTCTGCGTCGGGGAGCTTCCGGGGCCCGTATACCCCCGGCGGGGGCTGCTGGAGGCTGTTAGACATGTTCGGAGGTCCCGCGCCCACCGCCTGGGGGAGGGGCTGCGAGCCAACTAGCCCCTGGGGGTGTTGCAGGCTCGGAAGCGGAGCGGCATCAGACATGTGGCGCAGATCCTGAGTGGCTCCTTGTTGTGTCAGTAAAGCTTGTGGAGGAGCCGCCTGAAGCTTCAGCGTCTGCAGATGAGAAAGATGCTGCTGCGGTGTGACTGGAGGACACGGCTGGCTCTGCAGGGCCTGACTGTGAGGGACGCTCTGCTGCAGGGCCTGACTGTGGGGGGCGCTCTGCTGCAGGGCCTGACTGTGGGGGGGGGGCAGTCTTTGCTGCTGCGAGGGCCTGACTGTGGGGGGGGGGCAGCCTCTTTGCTGCTGCGAGGTCTGAGCCTGGGACAGACTCTGCTGCCGCTGCAGAGCCTGATGAGCCATGCTCCTTTGCTGCAGAGCTTGGTGCGGGTGCGGCATGGTGTGAGGCGGCTGTAGCGCCATTGGACGAGTCATGCTCTGCTGCAGTGCCTGTGGGTGAACCATGCCCTGTTTCTGGCCCGCAGGCTGAGGCTGAAGATTTAAAGTGCTTTGAGGGGCGTATGGCCCACTGTGAGGGTTCATGGCGGCTTTCTGAAGCTGCCGGGCGCGGCTACCGTCCGACTCTTTGACGACGCCTTTGGCAGGCGCACGGAGGACGGCCAGCAGGCCCCTACTGGAGCTGACCTGAGAAGGGTAGGGACTGTGGCGCTGGCTGGACAACGAGGTGTCGAGCCCGTTGACTGTGCGGCGAATGTGCTTCCTTTGAGGGACTTTGACACTGTTGGGGAAGATCTGGATGGTCAGAGGGTTGTTGGCAACTTTCTTAGCATAGGCGTCCAACTCTGCTGGGGTTGGGTAGCTGGCAGATCTCATCTTCTGTGTAGTTTCCCCTGAAACAATGAGACATAACAGACAAGCAGAATAACAAGATGAGCACGGTGACGTGACACTAAACACTGAAATGTTCTGTGACACAATCAGGGAATAAATCTGTCTTTATTTCCACTGTATTAACATACGTTATCACACACACTATTAAAAACATTATGACACTGCACTGAAAGCTTTGGTGGTCTGTCATGTTGCACAATCACAGACACATCTGTAATGCTGACCATCGAGGAAATGACTAATTTGAAAGGAAACAGAACGACATGTTGGAAGGAAAAACTCACATTTCTGAAGTCCAGTGTTCATCTGCGAGCGGGAGAGAAGTCGGATGGTCGGGTCTCCTGATGCCGGCAGACAGGCCAGCATGTCACTCTTCCTGTGAAGCAGCAGGAACTCCTCCTTGTCATACTGCAGAGGAGACAGACAGACATTGCTGTGAAATGACTCGCTGCCGCCTGTTTTCACGTCTGGCACAGGCCGACCGTCTGCACGCCGCAGCTTGTAAAATTGTGTCCAGCACAGGTGGAGAGAGACGGCGTGCTGTCAACGCCCGTCTTCCTCAACCTGCCGCAGAAAACTGAAACGTTTTCATGTCGTCAAATTGGAAACAAAGACGCTCCAAAGAGCTTTCAGAGGGTTAAAGTCAGCTTCAGCTTCTTCACCAGCATCAAGACGAATCATTGTGACAGCTGACTCAAGAAAACAGCATCTAAACGTCACTGAGGCAGAACTGCAGCAGGTCAAATACTTCAGGAGCTGAGAGTAATCTGAGTATTCTGTTTACTCTGAGTAATCTGCATACTCTTTATCACTCTCCTGGCTTGTTCTTATCTTTATACTTAAAGTCATTTATTTATTTATTTACAACATTGATTTATTTCTGTCTTTGTGCTGCTAAAACACCAGAATGTTCTCTGTGAGGATCAATACTGATTATCTGATCTGAACTGATACGATATACACACACTGCATCCATCCACAGCAGAGTTTCCATCAACAGATCAAAAAAGTGATCAGATATTGATGTTGCGTTTCATTAATATTTCTGCAACTGATCAGTTATTGATCGATCATTGGTTTTCCTATCCAAGGCTCGACACCGGGTCCAGATCCTGAGGGTGCCCGATCACAAGAGGAGGCAGAGAATGATCCCGATCCGGTCTTCGTCCTAGGATCTAATCAGAGTCCTATGGTCTGATCCGGTCATCATCCTCGGGTCTGATCAGAGCCCTGATCCGGACATGTTGTCGGACATGTTGAACAGACTGGTTCTGCTGTTAGCTCGGTGCTAACGTTACTGTTAGCTCTGTTAGCACCGAGCTAAAGAGCTAATAAGCGTTCCAGCTGCTGGACGAACCGCGGAGCCTCGTTCCCTTAAGAGGACCAGAGCCCAGGCCAAGACCTATACCAGCACCCTGACCAAGACCCATACCAGGACCCAGGACTAGATCCGGCAGGTCCGGGTCCAGACAACAGCTGATCCGGGTCTTTGTGCTGAGAGCAGGCTACCTGTTAGCTTCTATTAGCTCCTGATAGTTGTTAGCTTCACGGAGGAGGGGCAGAAACAGCAGTTACTCACCCCGCACGAGCTGTAACAACACGGGCTTCATGCTGCAGAGACCTCACGGTGAAACTGCTTCTCATGGACCCACATATTCTCCCGGTGCTCTCCCGGTGCTCTCCCGGTGCTCTGCTCCTCGGCTACCGCAGCTACATCTGACGAACATGCGCATAACAGGCAGCGCTGCTTTTAGGCATCAAAGGCGAACGCCTGTCCAAAATCTCCCGCTGGCCCTTTGTTGTAATAATGTATAATAATGTGTTGTAATATAATATAATATAATATAATAAAGTTACTATTCATATTACCATATTGTTATTATTACTATTACTTTTAGTAGTAGTATCGGTATAGTGGAGTATGAGTATTGTGTTATTCATATATCTTTATTATTACTATTATCAGTATTATTATTCCCAGCATTAAGTATCAGTATACAGTAATACTACAGTATATTGTAGTTTATTGTAGCACCAGGCAGAGGTCTGATCTCAGTTTTGGCTCATAAAAAATATGAACAAATCTAACATTATAATGAAATTTTGTGCCATTTCTAATCAAATAAATGAGATTAGGACTGAAATATAGTTTTAGAAATCACTGAAATAATTAAATACACAGAATAGTAACAAACCAGAAGAAAAGATGGCATTTTGATTTATTAGAGTGAAGTGAATATTGAAAATTGTGAGTACAGACAGATGACATGCAGCAAGAGCATACAAGAAGTCATGGCTGACACACAGTGTTTAAATAAGAGGAATATAACACAAATATGTCACTAAAAAAATCAGTATGGTCACAGTATTTGTCACTAAGTCACTACTGAAGCAAACAATGATACAAACAATAAAAATCAATAAAAATGAACTGAACAACAATAATAACAGTCCAGTGTGTCACTGAAGGAGGTTTCACTCCAGCCTCTTCAGGTTTAGAGTTCATCCGGAAGAGTCTGAAAACATCTGAGACCCTGACACAACAAAACATCGTGACCACATACAAACCTTTTTTAAATAAATCAAACATTTCTTTAGTGCAGATGTGAACGCTGAACACAGAGTGGGAGCGTTTGGTTTGTTAACTTCCTGTCAAACATGGCTTAGCGTCTATGAAATGAAACATCAGATAAACTATGCAGTATCCTTCTGAGACAATACAAAGAAAAGACGAGCTACTCTATTTGGCATCACTGTTTGGCCTTTCATTTTCACAATCTATTCACACAAAGCTTTTTCCACAAACAAAAACAAAGTTCACAAAACTCCAAACCAGTTACTTATATTGAGAATCTGCCGTGACGTCTGTTTTCTCTTTCCCATCTGTTTTTTTGAACAGCAGCCAATTCTTTCAGTCATCATGGACTCCCAAGCTACATTTTACATGAAAGCCTACAATAAATATTAAAGGACCACATTACAAGCCAAACATATCGTGTTCTCCTGCGGCATATAAATAAGAATCCTACGCACGATGTCTGATATCAGCAATTTGTGGAGAATTAAACAATAAAAGCGGCTTCTTTTAAGATTGTGAGCACCTGTTACTTCATAAAAATCACTGAGACATAAAATAACCTGAATAACATTTGATAGTTAAAAATGACAACAAGTGCAATCCAAATAAAGCTCTACAGTTAAGAAGAAAAGGTTCAGATTATCGAGGGAATGTGTCGTACAACAAATCAACAAAAGGCCCCGATGTATAACTTCCAGAGAGGTCACGTGATAATCTAACCATCAACCTCTGTGACGTATCATACAAAGGGGCTAATATATACCATTCAAATCTAAAAACATAACAAAATATTCCCATTTTGAAACTCAATAAAACAATCTTTGAATGAGCAGCAGTGCATGCAGATATTCTGGTCCTGTATAAAGTAAGGCACCAGAGGTTTCCAAAATTCACTTGGTATACAGTATATACGTATAAAACAACCAGATTCTTCAAGTGTATTAAAGGCAGTCTATCTGAGTGCATACAACAGTTACTGGAGTCGTGTGGCGTCGCCGCGATCAGGCTGGAGTGCTGCTCATCTTCTGCAGCAGTGGGATCTGTTGGAAGAGGACAGAAACTGAGAGACATGCAGAGGACTGAAGTCCGTCAACGTTTCCCGTGAGTCAGTCGCTTGTTTTCTGACCTGCTGTGTCAGCAGTACAGAAACATCACTGTCAAACACAGCTGCTGATGTGATGTCATCACTGTTACTCCGGAAAACACATTTTTTACAGAAAATCTACGTTTCAAACTGATGGAGTGGACTTTTAATAGATGTGTCTGTTTCACACACAGTCGACTCCAGGCAATCAGCAGACATCTCATCCTCTCACAGAGCTACAAAGTGAAGGAGGCCTCACCCCCCCCCACCAACAAAACCACATCAGCTGATCTGATTCAACACGTAGGAGCCCAGTTTTACTACACACTCACATCACCATGAATGGTGCTCACCTTTGACAAATCCACTCCAGTGAGAGCATTGACAGACACAGGAAGTTCAGCCAGGAGGCGGTTCACCTCGCCCGTCACGCGGCCACCCTCCCCGCTGAGGATGACGATCTCATTGGTCTTCGCCAACGGCGCAGCCACCTTGGAGGCAATCTGCAAATATACGGTGTGTTAACTGTGAGCAGTGGAGTTTCTGTCACTGCATGGCCACAGTTTCAGAAAAAAACACTTCTGACCATCTTGAGCTGACTGTGATTAAGGTTTGGATGTAGAAATATAACAGAATACACAGACTGTTTGTGATATATATATATATATATATATATATATATATATATATATATATATATATATATATATATATATATCTATATATGTATATATATGTGTGTGTGTGTGTGTGTGTGTGTGTGTGTGTGAGGTGACACCATGATCAAAATGTTTGATTCACTGAGTGAGGACTGAACTAACTGAACTTTCAGCATCAACAAACCAACAAAGTCTTGACTGAAGAGACTGAAGGTCTCTTGCAGAAGCTGTGTGTTACCTTAGGCAGGGCCTCCAGGACCAGAGCCGTCTTAGCTGCCTCTCCGTACTGCTGGTACGCTTCGGCCTTCAGTCTCATCTTCTCAGCCTCCGCCTTGCCCACGGCTGCGATGGAGGAAGCCTCCGCCTCCCCAACCCTCCTGATCTTCTCTGCCTGAGCCTGAGCGATCAGCACTGTCTTCATTCTGATGCAGAGGAAACACAGCGGGAGGTTCAACACACTGCTCGGCTGCATGTGACATCTGACCGGACGACACGGCGCTATGATGCTTCACAGATAAAAATAATCATACGTCCGAAATTCAAGACACTGAAAGTGTTTCACAAACTACAGCACGTGGCCGGTGAGTTCCATCTGCTGTCAGCAAGTCTCAGAAGCAGTGATAGTGCTGTGGCTCCTGACCTCTGCCCTCAATACAACAACTGCAGGAGCCGACTGTTCCATCTTTTCTTTATTCAGAGGACTGATTCTGAATTTGGCAGAAAGCTGTGAGCTCCTTTGATGAGAAAAAAGCTGCTGTGAGATCAAATGACCTGACGGCACGGGTCCACTGCTTTCTGTTCCTGTTCAGCAGCTGAATGATCTTTCAGGATCTCCCCCTGTATGTTTCTGCTGCTGTCTCTCCTGCTCTAACAATGAACAGCTCCTGGATGCCCCCCCCCCGAACTCACTTGTGGCCCTCAGCCAGCTGCTGCATCTTGTAGGCTTCGGCCTCGGCCGGCCTCTTCACAGTGGCGATGAGCTCTTTGTCCGTGCGGTCGATCTCCTTCTCCTCGATGGTGATCTCCTTCTTCCTCTGGACCACCTGGATCTCGATCTCCTCCAGACGGATCTTCTGCTGCTCCTTTGCTGCCTGCAGCTCGTAGGTAGCCAGCTGAGCCTCCGCTTTCTGAGGACACACACACACACACGGGGTCACGGGGTCACACACACACATGTACATGTGTGTATACAGTGTGTATCTCAGGTGTTGACTCACCTTGGTGTTGACTTCCTGGTTGAAAGCAGCCTTCTGCAGCTCCAGCTCTCTCTTCGAGTCGGCCATCTTGGTATCAGCCTGGAATTTAACATCCATCATCTCCTTCTTACACTCAGCTTCCTGTGAAGACACAAAGAAGAGGTGAAGCACCGTCCGCTTCTCTCCCACCTGTCAGAGCCTCCTTACCTGTATCCCAGCATCCCTCTCTGCCTCCCCTAAGCTCCGCCCCTCAGAGCCTCCTTACCCGTATCCCAGCATCCCTCTCTGCCTCCGCCACGCCGATGTCTGCGTCCCTCTGCACAGCTGCAGTCTGTGTCTTCCCCAGAGAGCTCAGGTAATCCAGTTTATCATACACATCCTGCGAACACACACAGGTAACAAGTAACAGGTGAGCAGGTGAAGTTCCTTTAAACGCGGCCGTGGGAGTAGCAGGTGTCTGCGCTCTCACAGTGACTCACCTTGATGGTGAAGCTCAGGATCTCGATGCCCATCCGGCCCACGTCAGGCGCTGCCACCTCCCTCACCAGTTTAGCGAACTGGTCTCTGTCCTGGTAGATCTGCTCTACAGTCAGAGTACCTGCACAGGAGAGACACACCTGGATCCAATCAGAATGTCATCTTTCACAAACCAACAGCAGCCCTTTCTCCTTCATTAACTAATAAGAGTCTGAATATTATAATACATCTATAATCAATAACTGATAAAGTTTCCAGACTTCTCTGTTTTCTGTATTTGTAAGTGTCAGTGAGTGAGATAAAAGAAAACATCTGCGGACGTCCTCCTGGATGCTGTGAAGCTCTGATGGACGACAGCCGAGTGGTTACCGAGGATGGAGCGCAGGTGTCCCTCCAGCGTCTGCAGAACCACAGCTTTGATCTCCATCACTGATTTACCCAGAAACTGCTCGCAGGCCACGGCCAGCAGGTCTTGCTCCGTCATCACCTTCACCTGAGGACGACACGAACACGGCGTCCTGAGATGGGCTCAACGTTTAAGGAAACAGACGTCCAGGACAAACATCTGCAGCTGTGATTGACTATGTGGAGACATTTTGTGTTTGCTCTTCAGCTTTAATCATTTAGAGGAAAAATACATTTATACATTTTTTTCTCTTTAAACTCTCGAGTATGATAAATACAAACAAGCTTTAAGAAGGCTGATAAACCTGTTTCATCTCAGTGTTGCCACAAACAGCTAGAAAAAGAAGAAGAAGGAAATTCACATTTTTATTTTATATATATATTTCCTAAACATAGGAAATACACACACACGCAGCTGATGGAGAGATGCCAGAGTGGGGGGGCTGCACCTTCTCAGAGCGCCCCGAGCAGGTTCGATGCTGCTGCCTTGCTCAAGGGCACCATCGGCAGTGCTCAGGAGGTGAACTGGCACCTCTCCAGCCACCAGTCCACACTCCATGAGACTGGTCCGTGGTGGACTTGAGCTTGTGACCCTCTGGTTCCCAAGCCAAGTCCCCACGGACTGAGCCACCCCAACATTTCTGAAGCCTTTGTTAATAAAAACGTCTTTGGTTCTTGAAGTTCTTGACTGTTGGATGTTGTCTGTTTGCATGAATAAGACCACAGAAGAAGAGGGCAAACGATCTGATCAGACACTCCGGCCTTCAGATTTGGATATTGTGTGCTGGATCAATAATCTTATTGATGACATGGTCTGACCTGAGCCACCCCTGTGACGGTGATGGCGACGCCCTCTGCTGTCTCCACGTCCTCACAGCGGGGCTGCAGAGTCATGATCTCCAGAGTGATCCTGCAATGAGAAGCTCGGTCAGACTCAGAGCAGAAACGTCAAACAGACGTTTAAACCGTTTTTTTTTTATTAAAAACAAGATAATAAATATCTCATACATACAGTAAACACGTATTTTAATCAAACCAAAGTTCACCTGGAGACTAAAATAATCATTTAACTGAAAATAAAATTCAGTTTGAAGGGTTCTTATTAAATATTGACCGATCAACAGAACTGGATCCTTTTCAATGACTCAAATGATCCAACTGAACATTTCAGAAGAACAGCAGCACACTGAACTGTTCATCAGCTGATCAACTGATTGATTTGTGTGCTGTAACCTGTGTCAGCAGCTGAACACAAGCTGTTTGTTGGTCGTATGTGTTTACCTCTGAGTGTCTGAGATGAGCCACCAGGCCCAGGCCCAGCCCCCCACGGCATAGGTCTTCGTATCAGAGCCACAGCAGCCACCTGAGGGGGGTTATTAAGAAGATTTAACCTTTAAGTCAGACATGTTGGCATCAGACCACTACACACACACACTGTTACTGTGTGGATTTGTGTGGATGTGTGTGAATTTAGATTATTATCATTACTTTCACCTGTTTACTATGGTGATGTGTGTTTGATGTCACCTGACAGCTCACCTGAAGCAGCACGGACTCACACCTCCTGTGTGTGTTTCACAGTGGTCACATCAGATCTGACTGGACCCTTTATTCATTTATTCGTGTATTCATGTATTGAATCGTTGTTGATAAATCATCATTGTTGTTGACACGGTGTTACAGAGCCTGGCGTTGATTGAAGGGTTAACAACCACGACAACAAACGCCCGTTAAAGCGGTTATTAAAGGGTTAACACAGGCTAACAAACGTTCATACAGGCGTTAATAATCCAATATTAAAGCCGCTAATAAGCGTTAATAAGAGTGTCAGTCTGTGATTACACTGTAAACACTATCCTGTTAGCATTAGCATGTTGCTACAAACATCGTTAGAGTGAATGGTGTTGGGTTAGCCTCCGTTAGCCTCAGCACGCAGCGGGCCGGGACTCACCGGAAACAACCAGCGCTTCGTTCGGCCCGACGGTCAGACAGTTCCCCATGATGGCTGAAGATCCAGCAGCTAATCGGTCACTGCTCGACAGCAATAATCGATAATAATGATCCGGAGTCTTCACGTCCCGCGCGACAACAGCAACGATTCGGCCCCGCCCACCTGACGTGACGTCACGTACGTCAGCAATCACGGGTTGTCATTTTATTTTGAAAAAATTCAAGCGTGACTTCCCTTTGCAGTAAAAGTTTGTCAACAAACAAATTGTTGTTTGTAATATTGATCATAACAGTTAATTACTGATATGAGTGTTTTGAGGATTTTATTGTAAAATATAAAACGTTTACAAGGAATGAAAAATTCACTTTACTGCAACATTCAAACCTTTTTTTGTACAGAAGTAACTGAAACACAAATGATTTTGGAAACATTTTCTTAAACCAACATAAAGAAATCTGAATTTCATGAACCAAATAAAAATCAGTGCAAAAAGAACCAAACAGTTTCCATTAACGCTTTTCTGTGAGTGTGTCTGTAACATCACTGGTTGTACAGATGTAGCTGATAGAGTGTGTATGAACATATGATCTAAAGAAAGCCTTCAATAAACCTTTAAACCTACAATCTTTAATCTTTGTGTGACATTTTATTCAAATAAATAAATAAAGGTTTTTAAAGCAGTTAACAGGTTTCACATTTTAGTAGAAACAACATCCTCATCGTCGTTCCTTTCGTCTGAAGCTCTGTGCTGCTCTCTTCCTCTTCCCCTCCTCCTCCTCCTCAGTGATGACCCTCACCTCCTGTCTGATGATGTCACTTTGTGTGGCCACAGGATTGTGGTAGTAACCTTCCTCACAGACTGAGGAGGAGGAGGAGGAGGAGGTGTCTGTGGGTGTTGGCACAGCGTTGAAGGTGATGAAGCCGATGAGGATGACCACGAGTGAGACCAGGTAGAGTCCAGAGAACTGGGGGTGGGGGGGGGGAAAGCAGCTTATATCTGATTACTTCACTCTGTAATAATCACGTTTATCATGTTTTTATCTAAAATCTGAAACATGCTGTGTTCATGTGTTCACATGTTCATGTGTTCACATGTTCATGTGTTCATGTGTTTGTGTCTGATGGATGAGTCTCTCTGTTATCTCTGTGTTCCTGAGGCATCTGTCTGATTAGGGTCAGGGGTTAAGGTCAGGGGTCAGGGTCAGGGTTAACCCTCTTCCTCTGATCAGCTGTTAATGCTCACAGGTGGAGCAGCTTTGTAAAGGTTTCCTCTGGAAACGAGGCTTTGAGAGTGAAGCGGGGGGTTAAAATGAACCTGTCAGTGAAGCTTTGTGTTGTTTAAATTCCTTTAAAGGACTTTGGACTTTTGGACTAGTTCAGTATAGTTCAACATGTGAAACAAGTTTAAGTGACACTTTAACCCTTCGAATTATTCATTAACAGCTCTGAGTCTCCTTCAGACTCAGCAGGTCACTGTGACCGCAGGACGGGAGGGCACTGCCTTTTCTTTTATACTTTATACCCCCCGCTGGTGTGTATACCTGTGTGTATATACGTGTGTGTGTGTATATACATGTATATATATATGTGTGTGTGTGTGTGTGTGTGTGTGTGTGTGTGTAGGTGCCAGGTATTGTTGGTATTATTTGTTGTTTTATATTGTCTGGTATTATTGATTGTTTATTATATGCCATATGAGATTCTGGTCACATACGGGGATGTGAGTAACGTGGTGTTGGTGGGACGTCAGCAGGTAGTAATGATATCAGCTGTTCACCTGGTGGGTTTTTTGTGAATGAACAGAGAGGGTGAGTGGGGAAGTCCTACTTTTTGCTGACCGCTTGATTATCTTGAACATCGTTTTCACGTCACTTTCATGTCGCTTTAATATTGTTTTGGATGCTCTTTTTAAGATTGTCTTTGTATGGATTCACTGTTTGTTTTATCTGCAGTAAATACACGGAAGGTTTCATTACGGAGCGGTGATTCATTGACAGCCAGCGCGTCCGGCAAAGAAAGTTTTCCCCATCTTAGCCTCTCAGTGACTATATGTTCCCCCTTTTTTGATAGTTGCTGTATAGTTAGTGTGTGTGTGTGTGTGTGTGTGTGTATGTGTATATGTATATGTGTGTGTGTGTATGTGTGCGCTCACGTTGTACTGGAACAGGAACAGCCCACAGAACAGGCTGAACAGGTCGGCGGTGAGCAGCGAGAGGTTGATGGAGGTGGCGCTGCTGATCTTCATGACGATGGGCATGCAGCTGTACAGAGCGTACAGACACAAGGCAAAAGCCAAGAACAGGAGCCCTGAGAGGACAAACTTCATTCAGACATTACAGGAACATTATGGCTGAACCGTTTATCCTCCTCCAGCACAAACACAGACCAAACTGCTTTTAAAAATCCCAAAGTGTCGTTCACTCAATGTTCTGTCGTCGATGAAACAGGAAATGCGTGTTTCAGCAGAAGTCATACAAACTGTCCACAGTCTGTTTTTAAAGGAAGTGTGTGTGTTTTCACTGAATGTTGGTCAACAGTGTCACAGTTGTTGGTGGGTGTCTTTCCTCTTGGGCCTGTCTCCAGTCTGAAATCAGCTGTCTGTGTTTTAATCTGTAAGCAGATCAGTGCTCCCTCACTGACCTTTAAATACTGATTGATTTATAGATTTATTGGTCCTTCTGGGGACACATTTAATCAATAAGGCTGTCATATGTAACTTATTGTCCCGTCGTGTTCGTCTTTAACGCTGCAGTAAGTTTTCACAACAGATGAAATTGCTGATCAGCTCTTCAGTTTAATCTGTTGAATCATCGACCTACTGACCGACTTGCCAGCTCCACTGGATGGCAGCAACTTCATCACGCTCCAGGATCACCCTGAGGGGGGCAATAAAACATGACCTTTTAATGTTGAAGGAGTCCAAGGCTGATCACACACACACACACACACACACACACACACATCTGTGCAGTAATGGTGCTGATGGCGGTGCCGGACAGGCCGATCATGCCCAGGAACTCGGCCCTGCTCAGCCTCTTCACCGTGTACTCCTGACACACGTTGGACACGGCGTACAGCGACGCGCTCAGCAGCACCAGGCCGTCGCCGAGCAGGATGTTCGAGGCTGCAGAGACGACAGAGCAGGTCTGTTTGTTTGTTTGTACGTCTGTTTTTCTGTCTGTTTGTTTTAAGATTAACTGATGAACACTGATGTCTCAGTGAGTAAACTATGGGGGGGCTTACTGGAGCCCTGGTCTCGTCCGGCCAGCAGGTCAGCCCCCACCATGGCCCCCACCCCGAGGAGACAGATGCAGACGGCGACGTAATGGATCGGCCTGTAGTGCGTCTTCAAAACCCACCAAGAGAGCAGCATGACGACGGGAACCACGAAGCAGTCGAGCAGCTGGATCAGAGAGAGAGACAGACAGACAGGCGATCAGAGAGAGAGAGACAGAGACAGGCAGAGATAGACAGGTGATTGGAGAGAGACAGACAGACAGGCGATTGAGAGAGAGAGACAGACAGACAGGCAGATAGACAACAGACGAGGCATGACAGGTGATTGGAGAGAGACAGACAGACAGGCGATTGGAGAGAGACAGACAGGCAGAGACAGACAGGCGAGAGAGACAGGAGAGAGACAGACAGGCAGACAGGAGAGAGACAGACAGGAGAGAGACAGACAGGCAGGCATTGGAGAGAGACAGACAGACAGGCGATTGGAGAGAGACAGACAGACGATCGGAGAAGGACAAACAGACAGACAGACAGACGACCTGCTGCTCTTCATACATGAAGTGCAGCTTTCAGCTTCATAAAGTTACTGAGAGAAATTTTGGGGATTCGTATTTATAAAGAATTGAAACTTAACACGAGGCATTGTAATGTGATGGAGGTACAATGTTAACACATTTCACTCTAAAAGCCTGAAGGATCATTAGAGAGATAATTATCAGCCGTCCAGTCTGAAAGATAAAACTCCTTCATTCAGTGCTCATATTAATGTACAATAAGTGAATAATATGAACCATGACTTATCATACACAAACTTTAAATTATTTATTTTTTTTATAACTTAAATTAAATATAGGGTTAAATATAACAATACAGCAAACAAGGTACAAGTTAAAGTAACAATTAATAATAATAACACTAACAAAATGTCTGGAGTTGTTCTAATATTCAGTCCACTGTTCCATTTAGCATTTGTTCAGTTGGTGTCATGTCTCATATAAATGTTCCATTTTTCCCAGTTCTTTTCAAATATGTACTCTTTGAGTCTCAACAGGTATGTCAATTTTTCCATAACAAGGATTTCCTGGACAATTTCCAACCACTGTTCCTGTTTTGGAGTATTTACATCGAGCCAGTTTCTTGTGACAGCTTTCTTACTTGCTGCGAGTAATACTTTAGTCAAGTAGATCATCTTCTGTTATTACAACCTTCTCAATATTCCCAAGATACATCACTAAACAAGTATTTGGGATTTCATATCCCAAGACATTTTTTACAACTGAGTTAACATTTTGCCAGTATATCTTCATTTTTGTACAGTTCCAGAAGATGTGTGCATGGTCTTCCTCCACGCTCCCACATAGTCTCCAGCAGTCTTGTTGTATAGCAAGTTGACTAGATTTTATCTTTGGTGTTATAAAATAGCGAAGTTAGGTTTTTCCAGCAGAACTCCCTCCATATTAATGAATTTGTTGATGTACATTGTGTCTCACAGAAATAGGCCGAGACCCCTTCTGTTTGTATGAATCCATAATAACTCCAATCACCTTATTTATAGTTTCATTTGACCTTATCTCTTTTGTGAAATAATCTCTCAACTGCATGTATCTATAGAAGTCTTTGTTTTTTGAGGCTGTACTTTGTCAAAACCAGAATCAGATGAATAGAAAGTGTGAATCAGACTTCTTACACGTTTCATTTGTTATATGTGTATAAGAAGTTATTATTATCTTTATTATTTTACATGTGTGACAGCATATGTAACAGGATGACAGGTGAGTGCACCTGTACCCACCTGAACGCTGGTGAGGGTGGTGTACTGATACGCTTTCACCACAGCGTAGTTGGCCTCCACATCCACCAGCCCCAGTAGAAGGTACCTCCACCAGCGTGTCCTCAGGATCTGTAAGAGATTTCCATCCCCTGCGTTTTAAAGGGGAACAGCCCTGAAGTTCAGTAAACATTAAAGCAAATGTTTGTTTCACACCAGCCTGCTGAAAGTTTGACTCACAGCTGAACCACGGCTGCATCTGTTCACTCATTGATCCGAATATTCATTATTAACTGCTTCCTCTTGGATTCATACTGTTGTAAAGTGTCAGCGGTAGAAAAAGCACTCAGATACTTTAGTCATGACAAAGTACTAATACCACACTGTAATAATACAGTATAATACAGAGTGTTATTCTAACATTTGTTATATGGTAGAAAATCGTGTGCATGTTTTGGACAGTAGCTTCTGCCACATGAATGCATGTTAATGTGAAAGTAATATTATTGTGATGTGCAGCATTTTACTGTTGTACAGCAGAACTACTTTGTGGGTAGAGTTTATAAAGGGGAGTTTATCCATAATGATGTATTATATCTTATGAACTGACCACATTTTGTATTTGCAATCTGTATCTGTAAAGTATCGAGCAACTCAAACTGTAAAAAATATAAATGAAGGAAAGTATAACTTATATGTGTAATAAAGTTCAGTTTGAGTAAATGTACTTTCACCTTGATGTCTGTTTATATCACACTGCTGCTGTTTAAACCTTCAGCTTATAACCTGAGTTAGCCAGAGTAAAGTGTGATCTCAGGTGTGTGACCCTGAGCGGTGCTGCTACCTGTTCTGCACAGCAGCATGGGTGTGTAGGTGACACACAGCAGGATGTAGTTGAGGAAGCTCTGCAGCATCGGTGTGTTCACGTGGAAGCTGGTGGCCAGGTACTGTGAGGTGATGGCTGTCCCACAGATGAGCCCGGCCAGGCCCTGACCCATCACGAACGTCTTGGCCAGCTGCCTGAGGGAGGAGACCAGCTTTACCAGCCACGTTTTCAACCACAACATACAACCTGAACGCGGTGTTAGAAATATGCTTAAAGATCCACACTCATGTCTGCATGCTCATTTATTTAATCATTACTGAAACTTAAGTGTAAAAAGAACAAATGGATGCTTAATGGTGGGTTACAGGCCGGACTCTTTCTGAGCTGGGACCAGTGGAGAAGAGCCAATTCACCAAAACTTAATCCAGGACATCAGCTAACTCCTTCTTACACTTTAAGGTGAAAAAGACCAGGTCCAAAGTGTTACTAAACTTTAGAGCTGCTGCTGGGCATGTTCAGTTCCCCCAGACAGAGCCAGGCTAGCTGTTTCCCTCCACTACCAGTCTTTGTGCTAAGCTAGGCTAACCAGCTGCCATATTTAACGTACAGGCACGAGCGAGGGATCATTTTCTCGTCTGAATTTTCAAAAGAAGGCAAATGCATGTGAATTATTTAAATATCATCCAGAGGATTTTATTTGTTTGTACCCAGGTATTTCTTGGAAAACACAAAAGTAAAAGTCCTACATAATGTGATGTAATTAAAAAAAACATGACCAGCAGTATTGTATTATTGGGTTCTAATCATTGCTGCATTCATTTAAATGCTGATGAAACATCACCTTAAATATCATATTTGTTGATTATTCTGACTGTGTAAAGTAAAAAATAACTAAAGATAGCAAATCAGTGTAGTAGAGTAAAAGTACATTTGCCTCTGAGTTAAAATAGAAACACTCATGGAAATTTGTAATGTCTCGTCAGATCTGTTGAGTTTTGTCTGTCATGTTTTCTGTTTCCTGTCCTGGCATGTCCTTTTATTTTGAAACCCTAACTCTCCTCTCGTTTCAGGTCCCTTGACTTCCTGCCCTCATTGTGTGTTCCCGCCGGTGTGATTGTCTATCCCCGCCCTGATTGTTTCCACCTGTTTCCCATTACCTCTTGTATATATTGTCTGCGTCTCCCCTGTCTTGTTGCCAGATCGTTCTCTACCCTTTGCCATGTCAAGATCACGCTCTTCATGTAAAGATTGCAGAAAGATCTCGCTCAATTAAAGTGCATTCCAAATCTCACTTTGCCTGGTTTGTGCGTACGTCCTGCATTTGGGTCTGCCTGCCTTGTG
Organism: Scortum barcoo; assembly: GCA_023238725.1. Lineage (NCBI taxonomy): Eukaryota > Metazoa > Chordata > Actinopteri > Centrarchiformes > Terapontidae > Scortum > Scortum barcoo. The sequence continues at coordinate 177,130 of CM041552.1, read as the reverse complement.
CCATCGTAACAAAATTAAGAGTACTCAGAAATGTACTAAGTACAGTACTTGAGTAAAAATACTGATACAGGTACTTCTGCACAGACTTTAAAGTACTCAGTTTCTAACAGGCTGGATGAGCTCTGACAGATCCTCCTCTGTTCACTCACCAGGTGAAAACCTTCTCAGGTTTGAACGTCCTGATCCTCAACACGCCTCGCGTCTCCTCACTCGTCTCCCCACATGTTTCCTCGCTCATCTCCTCACATGTCTCCTCACAGGTCTCGTCACGCGTGTCTGTGCAGGACTCTTTGGCTGCCGTGTTTGCAGCCATGTTTCCTCAGCGGTGTCGGAGGATCTCTGAGCTTGAACTCTTACAGACTTTTAACTTTCAGGAGTCGGAGCTGAATGATTAACACACTGAGGACAAAGATCACTTAAGACACGACAGATAAGAAGTGATGATCTTTAAAAAAGGTCACCTTGTCCTCTTGTGTCACATTTTACCTGCTGATGAGATAAAAACTTTATTATCAGTCTTTGTGATGGAAAGTTCTTCAGTAATTAACTCAAAAATCAAGTTCAGTGTTTAAATACTTCTTTGTATTTTAAACCTTTAAACCATTTTAACTTTCTGCTGTGTTCAGAGTGAGATGTTCATACTGTGTCAGATCATATAAAACATGTAAGAATATTACTCAGTGACCTTTCGAAGATCAAATCAGTGACCTCTGAAGAAAAACATTTCACGTTTTTGAGCTCCAGCAGACATTCAGTTTATCCAATAATTTATTATTACACATATTTATTTATTAAGTAGTTTAACGTTAACAGACTGCAGCACTGTGGAGAAAACTGATTATTAATAATTATGATTATTAATTATTTAAGATGACGAATATAAACACACAAACTCATCGATCTGTCAGAATAAATGTTTGAAACTTTGATTTGAATGAATAACTCAACTAACTTATTTATTTCATATTTAAAACATCAAACTACAGAAAATGAAAAATGTATTTAAAAATAGGAAAGAGATCAAAATATAAAAACTACACAAACGCGGACATCAGTTCAACATGGTCAATATAATCAATAATATTATCAGGTCAACGCGATCCAGGTGTATTACCAGGTGATCATGATCAGTGAATACTAATCAGCGTTTATTGATCTCAGTCAGTATGCATCACTCAGTATTGATCATATTGTATTGATCAGTCAGTACTGATCAGAATATATTGATCTGAGTCAGTATTGATCTGAGTCCACATTGATCAGTGTGTATTGATCAGTATTCGTGGTAGTGCAGATTACATCAGATCTATTTTTAGCTCCTGACCTGCCCCTGCTGTTGTCTCGCGAGATCCCGCGTGATGAGAGTTGGAGTAAAGATGGCGTCCTGTAATCTACTTAAGGTAAACAGCAGCTTTTATTTTCGGCTCTTTGTGTGTTTCCTCCCTGTGTGTGTGTGTGTGTGTGTGTGTGTGTGTGAGAGAGAGAGAGAGAGTGTGAGAGAGAGAGAGAGTGTGTGTGTGTGTGTGTGTGTGTGTGTGTGTGTGTGTGTGTGTGTGTGTGAGTGTGTGTGTGTGTGTGTGTGTGTGTGTGTGTGTGTGTGTGTGTGTGTGTGTGTGTGTGTGTGTGTGAGAGGTGTGTGTGTGTGTGGGTGTGTTTAGAGAGAGTGTGTGTGTGTGTGTGTGAGAGAGAGGTGTGTGTGTGTGTGAGAGAGAGAGAGAGAGAGAGAGAGCGTGTGTGTGGAGAGAGAGAGGTGTGTGTGTGAGAGAGAGAGAGTGTGTGTGTGTGTGGAGAGAGAGGTGTGTGTGTGTGTGGGAGAGAGAGAGAGAGGTGTGTGTGTGTGTGTGTGGAGAGAGAGAGGTGTGTGAGAGGGAGAGAGTGTGTGTGTGAGAGAGAGAGAGTGTGTGTGTGTGTGTGTGTGTGAGAGAGAGAGAGAGAGTGTGTGTGTGAGAGAGAGTGAGAGAGGAGCTGTGAGAGAGAGAGAGAGAGAGAGAGAGAGAGGTGTGTGTGTGTGGAGAGAGAGAGAGAGAGAGAGAGAGTGTGTGTGTGAGAGAGCGTGTGTGTGTGTGTGAGAGAGAGAGAGAGAGAGTGAGAGAGAGAGAGAGTGTGTGTGTGTGTGTGAGAGAGAGAGAGAGAGAGAGAGAGTGTGTGTGAGAGAGATTTTTTATTTGATTTTTACAAAAACACTTTATTTACATGCTCACATTAATCACATTTACATTAAAAAACAGTCACATGAGCTTAAAAGGTAAAAAATTGTGCATATTGCAAATCTTCATCATTAACAGTGCAAATTATGTCCCTGTAGCACCACTGCTGTCTGAAAGTCTCCAGGTCACCCATCATTTTGTAAAATTTAAACTCTAGCCACAGTCTGGCTCTGATGTTACACACGTACACTGATGTGGCTTCTTGACCTGCTCTGTCCTCCATTTTGTTTTTCCTGCTCACATACACTGCAAGTTTTGGCTTCTCCTAGCAGGAAATTCAGAAGCTGCCACTTCACTCGGTTTGTCTTTTTATAACCAGCACCAAGAATAAACCTTGCCTTTGAGAAAGTTTCATTAAAAAGACTGAAAACCTGAGTTAAGAGAGTGAAGAGTTCAGTGAGTCTCTTACAATCAGTAAAAATATGAAATACGGTCTCATGCAGATCACAGAAAGGGCATTTGTTGGAGGCAGCAGGATTAAGAACAGAAATAAAAGCATTTGAGGCAATAGCCACATGTAAAATCCTCCACTGGAGGTCGGCAGTTCGTTTTTTAAGGGGAGGTTTATATAAAACCCTCCACTGTGGTGTCGCTCCATCGTCGGCTCCCAGTCTGCTGGTCCATACGGTGAGTGTTTGGCCGCTCAGCCCCCTCCTGTTCATGCTCTTCACACAGTTCCTGTACAGAGTCTTGTTGTCAGCCTTGTGCAGGCTCAGGTTTGTGGGGTTGCATGTGACCAGCAGAGGTCCACTTGCCTCTTCGAGCACTGGGCTTAGGAGGATTTCAGGGAAGGGGTCTTTGGGGTCAGGTTCAGAGGTTTTCCGGCTGTACTCTGCGATGAGGCTTTTCTCTTTCCCAGAAAGCCTCTGCCTCCAGAGCTCCAGGATCCTCCTGAGCCACCCGGACAGATTGGATGCCCAGTAAAGAGCCCAGCTCCTGGGCATCGGTCAGCGCCGGTCCTACTGCGTCCACCAGCTGCTGCAGGCACAGAGTCTTTGTTTGGTGCAGCGCTGCCATTAGACCATGGGCGTGGCATCACTGCAGACGTCCAGTCTCGCCCCATATATCAGCGGCTCCTTTAACAACCAGTGCAGAGAGTTAGAAGTTTCACGTCTTTTACAGTTAAAAAGTGCCCAGGATTTAAAAACAACCTGATAAAATGGAGGTAACCCTTTTAGCTTTAAAAATTTGGAATCGATTAAAAACAAAGCAGCATCCAGCCCCAGGTTATTTGTGCGTCTGAAAATGCAGCTGGCCACGTCTCTCCACACTATGTCTGAATGGAGCGGTCAGGAACTTCTGGGCAAAACGTAACCTGAAGGTGGCTGTTCTGCTGGCCAGGTGGATGAGGCCCTGTCCCCCCTCTTCTCTGGATAAAAACAATACACCTTGTGGCACCCAATGTAGACCATCCCAGAAAAAGTCAACTATTTTGCTCTGTATCTTGACTAGTAGCCCTGAGGGAGGTTCTACACAGGCAAGGCGATGCCAGAGTTGAGTGGCTACCAGATTATTCAGCACAAGCACTCGACCTCTGTATGACATCTGAGGGAGTAACCATTTCCACTTTGCTAGTTTTCCCTCAATTTTTTCTGTGATGTTCTCCCAGTTCCTCCTGACCATTCTTTCATTTCCCAAGAAGATGCCAAGGTATTTCAGGCCATCTTCTTTCCAACAGAGGTTCTGTGGAAGAACTGGGAGATCAGCGCACCATCTACCAACAGCAAGAGCTTCACTTTTCTTCCAGTTCACTCTTGCTGCTGATATGATGGTAAAATCCTTTATAATATTGGCTAAAATATTAACTTCACCCTGGTTTTTAATAAGAACAATAAGATCATCCGCATAAGCAGATAAAACAATGTTTCCCCCACACCCAGGTAAAATCAGGCCTTGAATGCTTGTGCGTATTTTGTTCAGCAGGGGTTCCAGGGAGAGTGCATAGAGCATCCCCGGACAGAGCGCAGCCCTGCCGGACACCTCTATGCACACTCTGAAGGGAGCACACAGACTACCATTTACAGTGCCATGAATATGTATTTTCCCCCTTCCTGATTTCTGTGTTTTTTACATATTTATCACTCACAGAGGTTTCAGATCATCAAACCAATTTTAGTATCACACAGAGACAACCCAAGGAAATACAAAATGCAGTTTTGAAATGTTGATTCCATTTATTAAGGCACAAAAAAAAAAAAACTTATCTAACACTATGTGAAAAAGTAATTGCCCCCTGAACCTAATAGGGAGTTGGGCCACCTTTGGCAGCGATAACTGAAATCAAACGTTTGCGATAATTTGTGATGAGTCTTTCACAACGCTGTGGAGGGATTTTGGCCCACTCCTCTTTGCAAAATCTTTTCAAGTCAGCCATATTGGAGGGTCGTCTTGCATGAACCGCGCGCTTAAGGTCAGACCACAGCATTTCAATTGGATTTAAATCTGGACTTTGACTTGGCCACTCCAAAACCTTCATTTTGTTTTTCTTGAGCCATTCAGAGGTGGACTTGCTGGTGTGATTTTGGATCGTTGTCCTGCTGCATGATCCAAGAGCGCTTGAGCTTGAGGGCACGAACTGATGGCCTGACATTGTCCTTCAGAATTTTCTGGTAAACACCAGAATTCATTATGCCATCAATCACAGTAAGTTGTCCTGGTCCTGAGGCAGAAAAGCAACCCCAGACCATCACACTGCCACCACCATGCTTTACTGTGGGCATAATGTTCTTTTTGTCAAATGTTGTGCCATTTTTGCGCCAGATGTAGCGGGCTGTGCATCTTCCAAAAAGGTCAATTTTTGACTCATCAGTCCACAAAATGTTTCTCCAAAAGTCTTGAGGATAATAGAGATACCTTTTGGCAAATGTGAGACGGTCCTTTGTGTTCTTTTTTGACAGCAGTTGGTTTTCGCCTGGGTACTCTGCCATGGATGCCACCTTTGGCCAGTACCTTTCTTATGGTGGAGTCATGCACACTGACCTTAACTGAGGCCAGCGAGGCCTGCAGTTCCTTTGATGTTTTTTGATGGTCTTTTGTAACCTCCTGGATTAGCCGTCCACCTCTTGGAGTAATTTTAGGTGGGCCCACTCCTGGGAAGGTTGTGCCACTGTTCCCAGCTTTCTCCATTTGTGGATAATGGCTCTGATAGTGGTTCGCTGGATCCCCACAGCCTTGGAAATGGCTTTGTAGCCTTTTCCAGACTGATGGATCTCGGTTACTTTTTTTCTTAATTCTTCTGGAATTTCTTTGGATCGTGGCATGTTCTTGAGATCTTGTAGCCTACTTCACTTTGTCTAACAGATCCAATTTAAGTGATTTCTTGATTTGAACCCAGGTGGTGGCAATCAGGTTTGGGTGTGGCTTGTAGAATTGAACTCAGCTTTCCCAAAAACTGTTGTTAATCACAGTTACTTTGAGTTTTAGCAAGGGGGGCAATTACTTTTTCACATAGGGCCAGATACGTTTTGATTTTTTTTGTGCCTTAATACATGGAATCAACATTTAAAAACTACATTTTGTATTTCCTTGGGTTGTCTCTGTGTGATATTAAAATTGGTTTGATGATCTGAAACCTCTGTGAGTGATAAATATGCAAAAAACACAGAAATCAGGAAGGGGGCAAATACATATTCATGGCACTGTAACTTCAGCACACTCTCAATGTCACTGTACAGCACCTTGATCTTAGCTGTGAAACCTGCGCTGAACCCAAACCTCTCCATGACTTTCCAGAGGAAGTTGTGTTCAACGCGGTCAAAAGCCTTTTCCTGATCTAGAGAAATCAGACCAGTGTTTATGCCCAATGAACTGGAGACCTCCAAAACATCCCGAATTAGGTAGATGTTGTCTACCATGGACCTGCCGGGCACACAGTAGGTCTGGTCCAGATGGATGACCTGCTCCATAGCTTCTTTTAGCCTATTTGCTAAGGCCTTGGACAGAAGTTTGTAATCTGTGCAGAGGAGAGACACAGGGCGCCAATTCTTAATGTCCTGCAGATTGCCTTTTTTTGGTAGTAGGGCGATGACAGCCCTACGACAGGACAGTGGCAGTGAACCTGAAGCCAGACTTTCATTAAAGACGTCCAAAATGTCGTTTGCTAAAATGTCCCAAAAGGCTTTAAAAAACTCAACAGTGAGGCCATCAATGCCTGGAGACTTCCGTCCCTGCATGTTCTGCAGAGCGGCCTGAAGCTCCTGCATCTTCAGCGGCTTTTCTAGCTGTGAGTTGGTCCACTCAGAGACCTGAGGCAGTTCACTGCAGAACCCCTCAAACAGCTCGTCCTCCTCCTCATACTCGCTGGTATACAGGGAGGAGTAGAAACTCAACAGCTCGCCTCCTTATCTGGCCAGGCACAGTTAGCTCCTGCCCTGTGTCTGATAGGAGAGAGCAGATCACTTTCTTCTGTCCTTGTTTTTTTTCTAGGCCAAAGAAAAAGCTAGAGGGAGCATCCATCTCGGTGATGTTTTGAACTCTGGACCTGACCAGTGCGCCCTGTACTTTCACATCCAGCAGGCTGGCTAAAGCCATTTTTTTAGATTTGAGGATTTCAATATATCCTCGATCTCCTGTGGACTCACTCATTTTCTCTAGCTCCACAATTCCAGTCTCCAGATCTTTTATAGATCTGGTGATGTCTCGTGTAACATTGAGAGTGTGCTGCTGACACAAGAGTTTAATTTCATTTTTTTCCCATGGTCCCACCACTGTCTGAGACTACTAAAATCATTCTTTCTCTGTCTAAAAGCAGTCCACAAATAAGTAAGAGCATCTCTAAATTTTTTGTCTAAAGTCAGAGCTGAGTTAAAATGCCAGTAAGCACTCTTGGGCAGAATGTTTCTGATAAAAACATGACAAGAAAGCAAGGAATGATCCGTGAAACCAACTGGCATAATTTTACACATTTTAAAGATATTAAAATGATGTTTAAAACAATAAAAACGGTCGAGTCTGGCTAAGGAACAATCCTGTCTCTCTCTTAGGTGGGACCATGTGTACTGTCTGGTGTCTGCATGCATCCTCCTCCACACGTCCACCAGGCCATGAGCGTGGACCAGCTGCCTCAGAGCATGCTGGGATGCTGGATGAGGCTCTGCATGATTTCGGTCTAAAACCTCATTCTCAGTACAGTTAAAATCCCCACCCAGGAATAAATAATCTTCCGAGCCACATTCATTTAACTTATCAGTGATTTTTCCAAACAACAACTTCCTCTCTGCACCGCTGGTTGGAGCATAGATGTTGATAAAAACCAGAAGTGAAAATGATCGAACCGAGCTCTGACTAAAAGAAAACCTCCCTTCAATCACATGCTCGACCTCCAGAGCGGCTGGGGTGAACGTCGTGGAGAAGAGGAAACCAACTCCTCCACTGAGTGTTGTGTTGTGACTTAAAATCACTTCACCCCCCCACTCTCTGTTCCAGTCTGCCTCGCTGCTCGCATCACTGTGTGTTTCTTGTAGAAAAAGCACATCAATGTGTTTCAATCTCGCTGTTTCATATATTACTGCCCTTTTCTTTATCTCTCTGGTTCCATTCACATTCAGACTTCCCACTCTAAAAGTGTCCATACAGAGAGAGATATTAAAAACCAGATTTAAGACAAACAATAACTTAGTTAAAATGCAGAACGGGGCCTTTTCCATCATTACTAATGAGTTGTCTCTTGAACTTTGAGAACAAGTTTTCTAAGTCTAAAGACTTCCTGATCAGTGAAGGCTGATTCTTCTTTGTTCCTCATGTGGAACCTGGCCGAGGAGTGAAAACAGCTCTTTGTCTGGGAAATACTCCTCCAGCTGGACTCCCTTCATGTTTTTTGTTTCCTGAAGGAAGGTTTTCAACATTTTGGCTGTGTAGCTCTTTTTATCCTTACTGCCACTCAGTTTGATGAGAGACACATCACTACCATCGGAAACACACTCATCACTGTCACTGCTGTCTGTCTGTACCTGTTTCTTACCTGCCTGTCCGTCTGTGCTTATTCTGCTTGTTTTTGCCTCGCCACAAACATTCCTCACTTTAGTTCTTCTTTTACGTGGAGTAAGTTTCCACGCTGCTTCCTGCTCCACCATCTCAGCCTCCTCAACCTCTTCACACCACGTTTTCTGCATTTCACCTGTCTCACTCACCTGCACTCCACTAACCTCACCTGTCTCGCTCACCTGCACTCCACTAACCTCACCTGTCTCACTCACCTGCACTCCACTAACCTCACCTGTCTCACTCACCTGTACTCCACTAACCTCACCTGTCACACTCGCCTGTACATCTCCTACTTCACCTGTCCCGACCCCCCCGTGTCTCGCACACTTCACCTGTCCTGCCCCCCCGTGCCTCCCACTCTCACACACTTCACCTGTTCAACATCACCTGTGTTTTCACCTGTACTTGCTCACTCACATCATTTTTTACAGTATTTTCCTTTTGTATCTTCTCACTATTAGATTTTTCTTCAGCACCAGTTTGTGTGCGTTATTGTCCACAGCAGAACCATTTAGTTCAACCTGCTCTCTGACACCACTCTGCCCCGCCACGATGTGACACCGGACCGCTCCCCGGCACCGCGATGATCGGCGGCCCCGGGCCGGTCCACGGCGCCGCTTGCCCCGCCCACACCAGGTGGAGCCGGCTCCCCTCGGTCAGGACAGGCTCGGACTGTGTGTCCCTCTTATCCACAACCAAAACATTTCATAGCTGCCGAGGTGGCAAATATGACGTAATCAAAGTCCTCCACTCTGACGTGGAGCGCGCAGGTTGAGCTCCTCGTCCCGGTTTTTGAGATCATCATGTAGAGCTGCCTCCTGTGAGACACGACGCGCCTCAGCAGCGGATTTAGAGCCAGATTTTTGAGGATCAGCTGCCTCCTGTGAGACACGACGTGCCTCAGCAGCAGGGATTTACAGCCCGACAGGATCTTTTTAATGAGACACACAGCCGAGCAGCTCTCTGCTCAGGAACTCATCAGGTTATGAACGGGGGGACGTTGGACAGGATGATCTTGGTCGGGTTGTGTCAGTGGCAACACGGACACAAGCAATCCGTTAATGGCGATACCTGTCTCTATGACCCAGGTTCGCCTTCTCCACCTGGTCCAGGAACAGGACCACGGCACTGTTCATCCGAGCGGCCGACTTCACGCTGCCGTGGCCGACCACCTCTCCTACAGCCAGCCCGACCTCCTCCACGCTGCAGGGAAAGCGTGGAGAAGTCTCCATTCACACAAACACAAACCAAAACACCCAAACACCTGTGGAAACACACCAAATGTGTGGAGACAACCAGCAGAAAGCACCCTGGGAGACTCCAAACACAAAACACCCCAAATACACCAAACACCCCAATGACAATACACCAATAAACACAAATTAAAACACCCTAAATACTAAACACACAAACACACCCACTACACCAAATACACCAAACACACCACAAATACACCAAATACACCAAATACACCAAACACACCAAATACAAATACACCAAATACACCAAACACTACACCAAACACACCAAACACACCAATACACACCCCAAACACACCAAACACACCAAATACACCAAACACACCAAAACACAAATACCCCAAAACACACCAAACAACACACCCAAACACACCAAACACACCAAAAACCAAATACACACCAAACACACCAAACACACCAAACACACATACACAAACAAAATACACCAAATACACACCAAAATACACAAAACAAAACACACCAAACACACACACCAAACACACCAAAACACACAAAATACACACAAATACAAAAACACAAAACCAAAACAAACACACCAAAACCAAAACACACACCAAACACACCAAAACACAAAAACACACCAAAACACAAATACACCCAAACACACCAAACACACCAAACACACCAAATACCCAAACACACCAAACACACCCCAAATAAATACACAAACACAAATAACACCAAATACACCAAACACACCAAAACACACCAAATACACACACAAACACACCAAACACACCAAAACACACCAAAACACCAAATACACCAAACACACCAAACACACACAACACAATACACAAAACACAAATACACAAAACACACACCAATACACCCCAAAACACCAAACACAAACACACCAAAACACACCCACCAAAACACCCTACACCAAACACACCAACACACAAACACAAACACACCAAACACACCAAATACACAAACACACCAAAACAATACAAAAACACACAAAAACACACAAAACACACACAAACACCCCAAACACCAAAACACCCCAAACAAACAAACACCCCAAACACAAACACCAAACACACCAAACACACAAAACACCAAAAACACACCAAATACACAAATACAACAAACACAAAACACAAACACAAAATACAAACCAAAACACACCAAATACAATTGGGCCACACAAACACCCCAAATACACAACACCTACACCAAACACCCCAAACACACACCAAACATACACCAAACACCCACAAAAAACACAAACACCAAACACACCCAAAATACACACAAACACCAAACACACCAAAACACACCAAACACACAAACACACCAACACACCAAACACACCAAAAAACCCCAAATACACCAAACACACCAAACAAACACACCCAAAACACACACAAACACACAAACCAAACACACACAAACACAAAACACACACACACACAACAACACCCACACCAAACACACTACACCCAATACACCAAATACACCCAAACACACCAAACACACACTTGGACCAAATACACACACACACACCAAACAAACATACACCAAATACACCAAACATACAAAAAACACCAATACACCAAACACCATACACCAAAACACACACCAAATACACCAAACAAACAAACACACCAAACACAAACATTCACCAAACACACCTGAATATATGATATTACATTAAAGTTCAACACATCAAAGAAAAGACAAAAAAGGTTGGAAACCACTCACTCCAAATTCACTCCTCCACACTCACCACGCTCACTCACGCATGCTCCAGAGAGAGAGAGAGAGAGAGGAGTGAGTGTGTGTGAGAGAGAGAGAGAAAGTGTGTGTGTGTGTGTGAGAGAGAGAGAGAGAAACATACTTGAAATCGATTAAAGTGAATAAGACTTCATATTTAGTTGTAAATGTTTCGCTTGCATCAAGCCTGTGACATCACCAATTGTTTGCATTTTTTACTCTGTGACGCTCCTCCAGGCTTTCACTGCAGCCTCTTTCAGTTGGTGTTTGTTTGGGAGGGTTACTCCCTTCAGTGTCCTCTGTAGCAGCTCTACAGTTTAAGTTTATAGTTTATAGTTTTCTATAGTTTAAGTCTGGAGATTGACTTGGCCTGTCCAAAACCTTCCACTTCACGTCCCTGATGAACTCCTTTGTTGTTTTGAGTCATTACCTTGCTGCACTGTAACTGAACGTAGATATTCAGTGTTATTTATTGTTTGAATAATCAATGTAATAGGACACACCTGGGCAACAAAACACACCTGTCAGTTCCAATACTTTTGCTCACCTAAAAATGTGGTTTTCTGTTACAAATAATGCTATCTTCTAAGTTGTGTATCAGATACATATGTAAATACCTAGGAAATAAAAGCTGAAATGTTGATCTCTTGTCTCATATTCATCTTTTGATGGCAAACCCAAATGTTTTCAGTCTACAGCAAAAATACAGGAATTGGCCTCACTGTTCCAATACTTTTGGAGGGGAGTGTAATCTAATCTAATGATTACCTATTGTCTGTGGACGGATTCATCAATAAGGGAAATAAAAACACTCCCACTTCCTTAAATTTATGTGAATGTAAAAAGAGTATTTTACATGATTATTATTCCTGTTTACATTATTTTATTATTCCATTAAAATAAAAATAAATGCTTTGTTTTTGCAGGAAAATAAAATGTTGCTGCATGTTCGCGGCTTCAGTCTGTCTGTCTCCTTCAGAATAAAGGCTCCCTGCAGTTTGAAGATAAGTGGGATCTGATGAGGCCGATCGTCCTGAAGCTGCTCCGACAGGAAAACGTCAGCAAGCAGCAGTGGTTCGACCTCTTCTCGTAAGAGACGCCCGGTCATTGATAAAGATCAGTAACACTCAGTAACTCCAGCTTTAATCGAAGATCTGAGTCACCTCCTCTTGTGTGTCTGTAAATTAACACTGAAAAAGATAAACAGGCCTCTTTTCTGAGTTTAACAGGTGAGACCACCTGTAGCTGGTCTCTGTCGTTGGTCTGTTTCCTGTTGGGGGGTCACATGATGTGCATATAATAAAGCACCTCAAAGCTGATGAGTGATATTTGTTAAGAAGAAGAGAAGAGGAACTTTAATTAGATGAATATTCTGACTTATCGTCTAGTTTCTAAGAATTTTGAGCTTTTTGACCATTACATCAGGTCCCGTAGAGAGAAACACATCTGCTGTTTAAAACTTTCTGATCCTTGTGCAGAGATGTCCACGCCGTCTGTCTGTGGGACGACAAAGGACCGGCCAAAATCCACCAAGCCCTCAAAGAGGACGTTCTCGACTTCATCAAACAGGCACAGGCGGTGAGGAAAGTGTGTAAAAGTGTGTGTGTGTGTTGTAAGCTAATAAGCTTTTGCATACATCTTCACTCGTGTCAGTTAAATCCACATGAACAGATGACCTCTGATGACACGATGCTGCATCAACAGACGGACTCTGGACGAACAGACTCTGGATGGACAGACTCTGGACAGACTCAGGACTCTGACAGGCGAGACTCAGACGAGACAGACAGACAGACTCTGGACAGACAGACAGACGGACTCAGGACAGACAGACAGGACTGGACAGACAGACAGACGGACTCAGGACAGACAGACTCTGGACAGACAGACGGACTCTGGACAGACAGACGGACTCTGGACAGACAGACTCTGGACTCTGGACAGACAGACTGGACTGACCCAGACAGACAGACAGACTGGACTCAGGACAGACGACAGGACAGACAGACAGACAGATTGACAGACAGACAGACGGATCAGGACAGACAGACAGGACTCTGGACAGACAGACAGACTCTGGACCTCAGGATATTGACAGACTCAGGACAGACAGATTTGACTCAGGACAGACAGACAGACTCTGACAGACAGACAGACGGACTCAGGACGGACTCAGGACAGACAGACGGACAGACAGACACCTCAGGACAGACAGACAGACTCTGGACAGACAGACAGACAGACAGACTCAGGACGGACTCAGGACAGACAGACAGACTGACTCAGACAGACAGACGGACTCCAGGACAGACAGACAGACTGGACAGACAGACGGACTCAGGACAGACGGACGGACAGACGGACTCTGGACTCTGGACAGACGGACGCTGCACTTGAGTAGTTTCCGTGTCTCTGCAGAGCGTCACGTCTCCTCCTGGTCGTATTTTTCGATGCTGCCTCTCTTCAGCACGTCTGTCAGATCCATCGTGACTGTTTATATGCTGACCTCAGGTCGGTGACCTCTGACTTTGTTTGCATCTGTTGCCATGGCAGCGGGTGCTGAGCCACCAGGACGACACCGCGCTGCTGAAGGCTTACATCGCGGAGTGGAGGAAGTTCTTCACCCAGTGCGACATTTTACCCAAACCCTTCTGTCAGCTGGAGATCACGCTGATGGGCAAACAGGGCAGCAACAAGAAAACCAACATGGAGGACAGCATCGTACGCAAGGTGAGGGGAGGAAGTGGGAAAAACACTTAGGGTGAAAGGTCGGCATGTGAGTCGAGCCACATCGAGCACAAAGGAGAGGAGGAGGGATGAAGAGGAGATGAGAGACAGAAGAGGAGCTGAACTCGATAAAGAGAACAGGGAGAAGAAAAGGAAGAACAGGAGCTGAGATGTGAGGAGGTCACGGAGGAAAACGTTCTGAATGATCTGTGTTAAACAGGCTGTTAGCCCAAAGATGAGACAGCAGCTTAAAGATTCACTGTGACAGTTGTTGGTCAGCCAATATGATTCAGCAGAAAGATGCAAAAAGCTTCTTCAACTCTTCATAAAATCTTTCTGGATGGGAGATGACCTGACACAGATTTACTTGGTCTTTTCCAGCTGATGCTGGACACGTGGAATGAGTCGATTTTTTCCAACATTAAGAGTCGCCTGCAGGACAGCGCCATGAAGCTGGTCCACGCTGAGAGGCAGGGGGAGGCCTTCGACTCCCAGCTCGTCATCGGAGTACGGGAATCTTACGGTAAGACAAAACAAATAAACTCTTAAAAATAAATAAATAAATAAACTCTTCTGCTGTTCTACTGTAAATATCCAGGATTAAAAAAAACAGCACAGTTAACGTTCTGTCGTATTCACCTCCTGCCAGTGAACCTGTGTTCGAACCCGGACGACAAGCTGCAGATCTACAGGGAGAACTTTGAAAAAGCGTACCTGGACTCCACAGAGGGGTTTTACAGGACGCAGGCTTCGACCTACTTGCAACAGAACGGCGTCCAGAACTACATGAAATACGTAAGACACAATAATACTGATTATTATAAACACAGGTTAGTGTGAAGGACGTGGTTACTGACCACCGTGGACAAGAATAAGTAACAAGAATGACCAGTCGCAAAGTAAACTCCAGAGCACCACCTACTGGAGGTGAAAGAGTCGAGGTGAAAGCTCACAGACTGACATCCTCATGTTTTTGCCCAGCAAGTTTTCAAATGTTTTTCAAGTCTGAGTGGATTTAAATATTACACATTTACAAACTGTAAACTCAAGTTATTAATCTATATTTTGTGGACAGATGTTGCTGTGTATGTGTATGAGAGAGTTTTAAATGTCGGTTTGTATCGTTCAGTGTTTGTGTGTTTCCCTGCAGGCCGAATGCAAAGCTGAGAGAAGAGGAGAAGAGAGCGCTGAGATATCTGGAGACTTGTCGTGACTGTAACTCTGTTAAAGCAGTGAGTGTCTTTGACAGGATAAATACTGTCAGTTTGAATGGTCACAATCACTTTCTTCCCCTCATCCTATCCTGAACTTCTTCTCCTGTTTTCACCTCATCAGATTACATCTGTGTGTAGAACAGCATGACAGACTCAGACTGAGTCGATAGTGATATATCTGCTTTATTAATATTAACATTTTTGATGAGGATGCCTGAAATCTTCTCTAATCAATACCATTATATGAGCGATGGATTAAATGACAGGTAGACTGTGTAGGGTTAGGATTATCTTCTCAGCAGATTGTGGTTTCACTTCAGGAGAGTCCTCACATGGAAACGATGCCGGTTGCTTTAGTTGCTCTCACAGAGTTTTCTGTGCGTCCTCACAGCTGATGGACTGTTGTGTGAACGCTCTGGTGACCTCGTTCAAAGAGACCATCCTAGCTGAATGTCCAGGGATGATCAAACACAACAAGACAGACAGTGAGTACTGCTGCACTGTTGTCACCATTAACACAAACTGTCAGTCTGACAATCACCTCTGCATCTGTCAGGGAGACTTTTACAACAGAAATCACTTCCTGCAAAGAAAGCAGCACAGCCTTTTCTCATCATAAGAAAAAAAATCCCTCCTATTTCCATCACTTTCCTCCCACTTTTCTCTCTTTTTAACACTTAAACAATAAAAAAAACACTCCAACCACAGTCAGTTGGTTCCCGTCCTTACCATCATAGATGTACAGTGGATATAGAAAGTCTACACACCCCTGTTCAAATGCCAGTTAAAAAAAAATGACACCAAGCTAAATAATTTCACAACTTTTTCCACCTTTAATGTGACCTATAACCTGTACAACGCAATTGAAAAACAAACTGAAACCTTTACAGGGGAAAAATAAAAAATAAAAACTTAAAATAACCTGGTTGCATAAATATGCACACCCTTAAACTAATACTTTGCTTGTAGCACCTTTGGCTTTAATTCCAGCATTCAGTCTTTTTGGGTAAGAGTCTATCAGCGTGGCACATCTTGATGTGGCAATATTTGCCCACTCTTCTTTGCAAAACTGCTCCAAATCTGACAGATTGTGAGGGCATCTCCTATGCACAGCCCTCTTCAGATCACCCCACAGATGTTCGATCGGATTCAGGTCTGGACTCTGGCTGGGCCATTCCAAAACCTCAATCTTATTCTGGTGAAGCCATTCTTTAGTTGATTTGGATGTGTGCTTTGGGTCATTGTCATGTGCTGAAAGATGAAGTTCCTCTTCATCTTCAGTTTTCTAACAGAACTGTCAGGAAGGTTTTGTGCCAACACTGACTGGTATTTGGAACTGTTCATAATTCCCTCCACCCTGACTAAGGCCCCAGTTCCAGCTGAAGAGAAAAACAGCCCCAAAGCATGATGCTGCCACCACCATGCTTCACTGTAGGTATGCTGTTCTTTTGGTGATGAGCAGTGTTGTTTTTGCGCCAAATATACTTTTTGGAATTATGGCCAAAAAGTTCAACCTTGGTTTTCATCGGACCACAACACATTTTCCCACATGCGTTTGGGAGATTTCAAATGTCTTTTTGCAAAATGAAGCCGAGCTTACCACCCTTCCCCATACCCCAGACATGTGAAGAAGACGGGAGATTGTTGTCACATGTACTACACAGCCAGTACTTGCCAGAAATTCCTGCAACTCCTTCAATGTTGCTGTCGGCCTCTTGGCAGCCTCCCTGACCAGTTTTCTCCTCGTTTTATCATCAATTTTGGACGGACGTCCTGTTCTTGGTAATGTCACTGTTGTGCCATATTTTCTCCACTTGATGATGACTGTCTTCACTGTGTTCCATGGTATATTTAATTCCTTGGAAATTCTTTTGTACTCTTCTGCTGACTGATATCTTTGAACAATGAGATCCCTCTGATGCTTTGGAAGCTCTCTGCGGACTCATGGCTTGTGCTGGAAGATGTGGCTACAAAAATGTGAAGAAAAGCCTACTAGAACAGCTGAACTTTATTTGGGGTTAATCAGAGGCACTTTAAATGGTGACAGGTGTGTGCTGACTCCCATTTAACATGAGTTTGAATGTAATTGGTTAAATCCGAACACAGCCATACCCCCAGTTATAAGAGGGTGTGCACACTTGTGCAACCTCATTATCTCAGTTATTTATTTTTACTTTACCTCCCTAGATTTCAGTTTGTTTTTCAATTGCATTGTACAGGTTATAGGTCACATTAAAGTTGGAAAAAGTTGTGAAATTATTTATCAATTGGTTTTATCACTCATTTTTTTACATCACAAAAACCTGGCATTTGAACAGGGGTGTGTAGACTTTTTATATCCACTGTACATGTAATTATTAGAATTAAGGGTCACTTCATGAACAAGGTCTGGTGGAGTATCCACAACAACAACAGATTCTATAGGAGTCTGCAAAAAGTCTGTCTGAGGCCCACTGTGGACTCGAGGATCTGGATCATCCTCTGTAGTTGTAAAGTTTCTGTAGGTGTAAAGTTTCTGTAGGTGTAAAGTTTCTGTGTCTGTAAAGTTTCTGTAGGTGTAAAGTCGGTGAGTGTGTTTTGGATTCAGTTTCTTGTCTTTTGTGTCACGCTGCTTCTCTTCCTGGACAGGGCTGCACTTGATGTTTTCGCTGATGGACAAGGTTCCCAGCGGGATCGAGCCCATGCTGAAGGACCTGGAGGAACACATCATCAGTGCCGGACTAGCAGACATGGTGGCGGCTGCAGAGACTATCACCACTGTATGTGCACAAATCTTCATAGTTATTTGTTGCCAGATCCTCACATCTCATTTAGTTTGCCTGCTCTGTTGTACTTTTGAAGGCAATAAGAAACACATGATTCTTAAATCACCAGAAGCTAAATTGTCATTAATTATTTAAACTTCCCTGATTGTTGGATTATTATTTTAACCAAACCTGAGTCCTTTAAAAACGCCGTCCCAGGACTCGACGTGTTCAGAGCAGGAAATGAAGAATGTGACATCAGCATGGTTTGAAATGTGTGTTTGTCCAGGACTCTGAGAAGTACGTGGAGCAGTTGCTGACTTTGTTTAAGTGCTTCAGTAAACTGGTGAAGGAGGCTTTCCAGGATGACCCTCGCTTCCTCACAGCCAGAGATAAGGTCTGTTCTGTTTGAAAGCCCGACTATGAAATACAGAGTGAGAGGATGAAGAACCTGCGAGCTTTAGATTAACGACAACGTCACCTCCTCTGTGCTAAAAGTGTTTGAGTCCATTAGTTTGATCTCTTTCATAAGAACTCAGCCCTCCATTGAAGCTGCGTCTCGCCTGTTTAGTGTTAATGTAACGTACAAACGCAGCTCTGATGGACAGCTTTTATCTCATGTTCATACTTTACTCTTTATTTCATATCACGTTGAAGAGAATCAGCCTTTCACATCGCTTGTCTTTTATGCAAAGTTGAATCTTTTAAGTTTTAAGTTGTCGGCAGGACGTCATAAAGAACATCTGAAAGCTCTGGGAAATAATGTTCAGTATTTTCTGACCTTTCCCAGACTAAATGAATAATTGATTGATAAAAAAGAAGAGGAAAGCTGTGCTGTCCTGTGATTGTGATGATGTGAACGTGCCTCCTGCTCCTGTTTCCTGCAGGCTTACAAAGCTGTCGTCAACGACGCCGCAATCTTCAAACTGGAGCTGCCGATGAAACCAAAGGGGTGAGTGAGCGGCGTGTCCTCGTGTAAAGACGCAGCGTGACGTCTTTTCTTTTTCAAACGAGTGTTGTATAAATGCGTAAATGTGTGTGTCAGCAGTGTTGGTATGAAGACTCAGCCCGAGTCAAAGTGTCCGGAGCTGTTGGCAAACTACTGTGACATGCTGCTGAGGAAAACTCCTCTGAGCAAGAAGCTCACGTCAGAGGAAATCGAACTCAAACTGAAGGAAGTGGTGAGTCTCTGAGTGTGACCGAACCCGGCTCAGCTCGGTTTTATTTGATCCTTTTCAGACCAGGTCAGATCTTTTCATCTGCTCTCTTTAGTTTCTTCTTTTCTGTTCTGTGTGTGCAGCTCTTGGTGCTGAAGTACGTCCAGAATAAAGACGTGTTCATGCGTTACCACAAAGCTCACCTGACCAGGCGGCTGATTCTGGACATTTCAGCGGACAGCGAGATGGAGGAGAACATGGTGGAGTGGCTGAGAGTGAGTGATTGTGATTCAGAGATATGAACAGATCTTTCCACAATAACCTTTTTCTATTTTACAACTAAACGATCTTCCTCAGTGCGTCACGGTTGAATGTTTTCCACACAGAGAAACCTGAATCTCCTCCGGGCCTGTTCAGCCTCCTGTAACTGTGTCGACTCGTAAACCGCAGGATTATCTTTCAGTACAGTTTGTACTTTCAGACCTGTCATTCTTTAGCTGCTAATGCTAACCAAACACTTCCTGCTGCTGCTGCTTCACATTAAAAGTTTTCTACTTATGAATCAGCAGGAGCTTTTATTGTGAAGCACCTTGAAAAAATGTGAAGAAATGAAATATTTTTCAGCAAGTTAGCAGATCTTTGTTAGTGTTTCTGTTCTTTAATAGCTCTACACAGCAAAATAAGGACGTTTATGTATCACTGTTTGGAGGAAAGGTAAGAGAGTGGGTAGATGATGAGCAGGAAGCTTTTTAACGTTGCTGTGGCTGAGGTGGACCACCACTGAAAAACAGCACGAAATGAGAAATATTCTAATTTAAATCAGGAAATATTTGGTCAAAACAAAAATCTGACCAAGAATTTAGTGGCCATTTTTTGTCTCATATAATCATGGAGGAAATGTGATTGCAGTGACTGTTAGCTCCTCCAGTTGTCCAATAAAAATATCTGTAAAATAGGAAAAAAAAAGCAAGTTTGAATAATAATAATAATAACTGAGCTACCTGAAGCAGGAAGTCCAGCTTTGAAGACACTTTGTGATGGTTTTAGATTCTGATGCTGAAAGAGGAGCTGAAAAATGTCTGAAAGGACTAAACTAAGAATTAATTCTTAATTAGTCCTAATTAGTCCTTGTGTGTGTGTGTGTGTGTGTGTGTGTGTGTGTGTGTGTATATATATAGGAAGTAGGGATGCCTGCAGATTATGTGAACAAGCTGGCGAGGATGTTTCAGGACATCAAAGTGTCAGAGGACCTCAATCAGGTCTTCAAAGAGATGCACAAACACAACAAGCTGGCACTGCCAGGTACACACACACAAACACTCGCACACACACGCACATACGCACACACACACAGCACACACATACATGCACACACACACACACATACGCACACACACACACAAACACACATTAAATGTTTCTCCTCGTAGAGGAACATGTTAGACACATGTTTCTCCTGATGAAGGAGCATGTTTTAAAGCTGCTCTCTGCCCCTGCAGCCGACAGCGTGAACATTAAAATCCTGAACGCTGGCGCTTGGTCGCGCAGCAGCGAGAAGGTTTTCGTGTCGCTGCCCACAGAGCTGGAGGACCTGATCCCGGAGGTGGAAGATTTCTACAAGAGAAATCACAGCGGCCGCAAACTACACTGGCACCACCTGATGTCCAACGGCATTGTGAGTCAGCTGTAAATGTTTAAATACAGTGTATTCACTGCTGGAATACAGAAATTATAGAAATAAATATTCTTTTATTCCTGTGATCCTCCTCCTCGCGTCTCTTCTCTTCTCTGTGGTTTTTCTTTTTCTGGCAGCATCGTTTGATTTGAGGGGGGCGTCCTGAGTAAGATGAGATTTAGAAGCTGCTGATGCTCAGTAAAGTTTATCTGATCTGATATTAGCACTCCTCACTCTGCCCTCTCTGGTCAGATCACCTTTAAAAACGAGGTGGGTCAGTACGACCTGGAGGTGACCACGTTCCAGCTGGCCGTATTGTTCGCCTGGAACCAGCGACCCCGAGAGAGAATCAGCTTCGAGAACCTCAAACTGGCCACGGAGCTGCCGGACGCCGAGCTGCGCCGCACGCTTTGGGTCAGAACAAACTGCTGGGTCAAACAAACTGCTGAAACGCTCAGAGGTTTTACTGGCTGCTCGGATGGCGTCGGTGTTGACGTTGTCTCTTCTCTGTGCAGTCTCTGGTTGCCTTCCCCAAACTGAAGAAACAAGTTTTGTCTTACGAGCCTCCGGTTAACTCGCCCAAAGACTTCACAGACAGCACACTCTTCTATGTCAACCAGGAGTTCTCGCTCATGTATGTTGAGCTGTTTCTACAAACCACAGATGTTTTTAAAGCTGAATGGACTGACTCTCCCTAAAGATTCTCTTGACTGATCCATGACTGATTCACTTAAGATGTATTTTAAACGCAGGTCATTGTTACCACAGTCCACCGATCCATAATTAAATATTAGTTAAATATGTTTTCTCTGTCAAATATTTGGGATATTTGAGACATATCTGTCTGTTATTTTCTCAGAAAAAATGCCAAAGTCCAGAAGAGAGGAAAGATCAATCTGATTGGTCGGCTGCAGCTGACCACAGAGCGAATGAGAGAAGAGGAGAATGAAGGAATCGTGCAGCTCAGGATCCTCCGAACTCAGGTTTTAAAAATTAGATGTTGGCAGTGGAGGAGATGAAAGAGAGCGGCTCGATGATTTAAATTATGTTTTCATCGTTCACATCTCATCAGGTCTTTTTCTTTTTCTTTTTTCTTTTTCTGAAGAGTCAGTCAGACTGAAACCTCGACAGAAAACATCTTCAGGTTTCATTTTAACTGTTCAGTAGCTCAGTTTGTCTTACTTTACTCAAATAATGTTTCAGATGTAAATAAATAAAGTCTGTGAATGTCTCTGTGGCCAAGAGGAGACATCAGGCAGCAGTGTTTACCTGAAATAACAAACATGCCCACCTGTTAATGTGGCACATTGTCTCAAACACATAATTTTGGACATGAGACGCAGTAAAAGTACGGCTGAAATGCTATTTATTTTATCAGTTATCATCAGACTTCGATTCTTTTGTTTCTCATGAAGCATAATTTTTATGTATGTATGTATGTATATATATATATATATATATATATATATATATATATATATATATATATATATATATATATATATATATATATATATATATATATAGATAGATATATATAGATAGATAGATAGATTTTATACATTTTATATTTCTATGATATGTTGAGCTCATGGTGATGTGACTTGTTTCTTCAGATTAAAAGTCTAAATGTTAACCTGAACAATGATGTGAATAGTAATCAGCAGTTGTTGCTCTTCATCTCATCCAGGAGGCCATCATCCAGATCATGAAGATGAGGAAGAGGATCACCAACGCCCAGCTGCAGACGGAGCTGGTGGAGATCCTGAAGAACATGTTCCTGCCTCAGAAGAAGATGATCAAGGAGCAGATCGAGTGGCTCATCGAACACAAGTACATAAAGAGGGACGAGGCTGACATCAACACCTTCATCTACATGGCCTAGGTGGCGAGGCGGCGAGAGCTGTTTGCTCTGTTTGCTCCGTGTTTTAAAAACCTGCAAGAGGATGAGGAACAAGAGAAGAAGAAAAAAAGGACAAAGAGCTTTTCCTGTTGAAGTTTGAATGTTTCGTGTTTTTAGAGCTGTTTGTCCATCAGAGGAGGCGCCGCCTGCAACCACCATAAAAGAAGTAAAATGGTGAAATGAAACATGAAAAACTTCCTGCCTTACTTTCATTAGCAACAGACTGCAGAGGAGGATGAAGAAGAAGCTTTTGATCTCACTGAATGTCACAGCTGCCATTTTGGAGGCGGCCATTTCGCATCCCTCCTGTTCTATGTTTGTCTTATTTTTGAAGCGAAAGCAAAAAAAAAACACAGTTAAAGATGAGCAGACGCAAATTAGTTGAAATTGCCAAGGAGTATTTTACCAAAGTGTGTGTGTATGTGTGCATGGTGTGTATCTGATCTTTGTGGTGTGTGTGCACTTTGATCAGCATGCTGCTTTGTGTTTTTGTTTGAGTGGAGGATCTCGTGTTCAGTGTTTCTCTCTGCAGGTGAAGTTTGTTGGCAGGTGAACAGGTGTTGTCTGGAGTGTGTGTGTGAGTGTTTACCTGTTTAAATGCAGACAGGTGTCGACGCAGGTCCTTACAGGTATGAGAGACACTCACATGGCGACCTTCTTTGCACTGAACCAGGAAACCAAACATAAATTTATTTTAAATGAATTAACTGCTTGTTGGGAGCATTTTTCCCAAAAACTGACTGTAGAGTTTATACAGCCATCAGTGTGTGTGTGTGTGTGTGTGTGTGTGTACATGAATCCCTCCAACATTCGAGTCAGTCTGTGTGTTTGCTGGCTCCTTACAGGTTTCTTTTCTTTTTGCTCTGTTTTGTTCACACACACTTTGATGGGGGGTGATAACGGAGCCACGCCCCACCACCACCACCACCACCACAGTCACATGACCTGATCACACATTGATCGGTGCGTCTCAGGAAGAAACGAGAAATGACAGCAGAGGAAAGCCAAAGATTTTTAGAAGTGATTTCTTACATTTTCATGAAATGTTCGGTGTGGAGGGAAACAAAGCTCAGCTCACCTTCATGGCTGGTGGTTGTTATTCTGTGGGGGCTTTTACACTACAGATAGAAAATGAGGACGTGTCCTTTAAATGTCGCTTCTGTGAACTTTGAGAGGACGTTGAGGTGAAAATGAGACGACAGTGAATGTGTGATTTTAATATTTATTCTGTATTTATGAGGAAAGAAGTGTTTTAATGTTTGCTGGTGTTCATTCATAGATCTGACATCCTGTTTAAATACTGCAACTCAACTTCACTTTGAAGAAAAGAAAATTGAATTTAATGAGTCGATTCTACCAAAAGTTAATTTCCTGTGATTAAAGATCAGGATGTTGGTAGTGATGAGGTCACCTTAATTATCTGTGAATGATTCACCTGGATCAGTGTGACTCTGTGGATCAGCTTCTGCTTTTACCATCCTCAAGGATAACGAGTACAACCAGTACAGTGAAATGAGTCCCAGTACGTTACTGTGACACTTAATTCTTCTTCTTTTTTCGAGTTTACAGTTCAGCACTTTAACAGAAATTCAGAGGAGTGAGTGTGAAACGATGTTCAGAAATCATTTCTCAATATTTAATTAATTTCATTTGTGAAAAGCATCGGGCTAACAAAAGAAAGTTCAGTGTGTGTGATGTTTTATACTCACTCTAGCGCCATCATCAGGTCAGAGTCTGAAGCTGTTAAAAACCCTCTGAGCCTCAGCGGAGCTTCGTGTTTACTCATAAAGGTGATGAACTTTCTAAGCTCTGATGTTATTTCTGAAGATCATTTCACTCTGAATCTTGAATTTATCTCTCAGCTGATTTACGGCAATGGATCTGGTTCAAAACTTCAGACTGTCATTTCCCAGAGTGCATCTGACTTTTGCATCCAGCACTTTAAAGAAATGTGAGTCTGACAACACACACAGAGATTCACACTCAGTGGCTGTTTTATAAGGAACATGTCTCAGATTCAGTCCAACTCAGCAGCTCTAAAAGATCTAAATCTCATCAGCCATCACAAACTGAACTTTATCATGAAACCAAAACATGGCAGCACCTAATGAAGTGGACACAGAGACTCACTGTTACTGACTGATCTAATACATCACTATTTTATTTTCAGTTTGGTCATCAGAACCAACAAGAAACTCAGTGTGTGTGTAAGTCTGAGCGGCCTTCAGAGATTTCAACTAACTGAACACAAAATATATTCAAACTGTTTATTCTTTTTTTTTTTTTTTACCAAAGTGTCACTTCTCTGCACACTAACTTATTTTATAAATACAGGTACTGATCTTATTTTACTGCCCTTCTGTATTTTATACCTTGTGAAATAAAAGCTGGGATATATTTTGTGCAGTCAATAATCTGTATGAGCTGAAGAAACAGAAACCTCCTCGTAGCTGTTTCCAATAATTTGATCCAGTTCAGTGACGTTTTTACCTGCATGGCGCCTCACTTACCTGTAGCTTTACATAAACAAAACTTGAACTAAACACAATCAGAGCCTGAAGCAGCTGGATGTTGGTCACTACATCACGTAAAGACATCAGATTTTGTTGGAGGGGATGACAGTGCTTCAACTACTTTCATGTGCTGTGTCGTTTTGATGTTTCAGAAATTTTTAAAAGTTGAATCATTTATCTTCTGGCAAAATAAAGACAACTGTAAAGCTAAAGTTTCAGTTTTCTTTCCTTCCTTCACTTGGAGAAACTTTTATTACTGAAAAACAAAATGAACAACTTCAACTGAACTTTATTTATTCATAATTTATTTATCTCAAATTCAGTTTTCTTTCACACAGGCCTGAAATACAAAAACGTGAGTTAAGTTTGTTACTGAAACTGATTTGTATGAAACTGAAGGTTCAAGGTCAGTTTAAGTAAAACTTTGACCTGAAGAACGTGTAAATATAAGAATGACATAATATCACATTTATTCTGATTTTAAATAACTATCAATGTTGTTATATATAAATATATTTAAAGTAAATGCTGAACATGAACTGTCCTTGGTGAAATCAGCCAGCAGCAGCACACTGTCCATTTTTAGTACATGAATAAAAGTTGTCTCAGTATTTTAAGATGCTGGATCCTGCAGATGATCATGTGTACAGTCTTCATATTTTAACAGGCAGAGACAACAAACAATAAATGTTTTAAATCAACATTTAGAATAAATAAATAGTTCATGAAACATTAAATGTGCTGCAGTGATTTTCATAACCTTAGTCTGTTATTAGTACAAACAGGTAATACATTAATGAGTCTAAACAATGACATTATAAAAAAAAGAAACGCAATAACAATCAATAATCAATAACTATCAGATCTGACACCCATCTTCACTCAGATCTTCAACAGATCTCTGGAGCTGTGTGAAGTCCCCTCCTGCTTCAAACGCTCCACCATCATCCCAATCCCCAAGAAACCCTCCATCACTGGACTAAATGACTACAGGCCCATACCCGTCGCCCTGACGTCTGTGGTCATGAAATCTTTTGAGAGACTCGGTGTTGGCCCACCTGAAGGACATCACAGGCCCCCTGCTGGACCCCCTGCAGTTTGCCTACCGGGCAAACAGGTCAGTGGATGATGCAGTCAACATGGGACTGCAGTACATCCTGAAACTCTATGAGTCCCCAGGGACTTATGCAAGGATCCTGTTTGTGGACTTCAGTTCAGGCGTTCAATACCATCATCCCAGACATCCTCCACTCCAAACTCTCCCAGCTCACTGTGCCAGCCCCCACCTGTCAGTGGATCTCAAACTTCCTGACTGACAGGAGGCAGCAGGTGAGGTTGGGGAGCATCACATCCAGCACCCAGACAATCAGCACTGGAGCCCCCCAGGGGTGTGTGCTCTCCCCACTGCTCTTCTCCCTCTACACCAACGACTGCACCTCAGGAGACCCAGAATGTTAAACTCTTAAAGTTTGCAGACGACACAACCTGCGCCAACTCAGGAAGTTCAACTCCCTTCAGGAGCTGCTGATCCAGTTTTACACCGCCATCATTCAGTCTGTCCTCTGCACATCCATCACTGTGTGGTTTGGATCAGCCACCAAACAGGACAGGAACAGACTACAACGGACAGTCAGGACTGCAGAGAAAATCATCGGTGCCAGCCTGCCCTCCATTCAGGACCTGTACGTGTCCAGAGTCAGGAAACGGGCAGGTAACATCACTGCAGATCCATCACACCCTGGACATAACCTGTTTCACCTCCTCCCCTCCAGGCAGGCGCTACAGAAAGCTCTGTACGCCAAAACAACCAGACACAGGAACAGCTTCTTTCTTTACTCAGGCTGTCGCTCTGATGAACATTTAACACCAGTCACAGAGTGTCAGGAACAATCCCTGAATCATAAACATCCAATGGCCTCACCAATATAACATTTCTATGAACAATAAATATATATTTAAATATATACTGTATATTCTGTACATAAGCTATTCTGTACATAAGCTATCCGTTCATAAGCCATACAAAAAATGCATCATTGCACTCATTCTATTGCACTCCATGGTTCACACTTTAAGCTATGTTATGTGTATGTAATGTGTATGTCATGTGTATGTTATGTTTGTGTTGTGTTTATGTTATGTAAGTTATGGTTATTTATCTCTTTCTATTTGCCTGACCTTTTAAGTACGAGAGGGTACTGTAAAAACCGGAGTCAAATTCCTTGCATGTGCACACATACCTGTCCAATAAAGGTGATTCTGATTCAGAGATCAGAGTGAGGGTCAGTGTTCCTTTAAACAGACGCAGGTTTCACTTCTCTCCGTCCCGCAGGGTGGATCAATATTACAAACAGTTATCTAACGTGGTTCACTAGCAGCTACATGAATATATATTTTATCTAAAAATATTAATTCAATTGATTTTAAATATATCAATGTATAAATGAGTGTATTCAAACATTTCCCTCAAAATGGGAACGTTTATTTCTTACGACACCCCCATGCAGAGTTGGTATCGTCCTCTTACCGGAAACGCCGGTGACAGTCTGAGCCGGTGAAGAAGAAGGAGAAGGAGAAGCTAATTCCGCCAACACGAAGAGTTAAAAGTATTTAAACAAGGTAAATCTTTAAATTTTCTACAGCTTCTATAAAGTATTCTCAGATTTATACCCACTGCTGCTGATTAAAAGTAACTTCTCTCTCAGACGGCCTTTAATTTGATCATTAGGTAACTAACGTTAGCAGCCAGTTAGCTCCGCGAGCTAACAAACAAAAGAGAAGCCGCGCCGGAAGTGCTCACAACACCGGAAAACAAACTAATAAGTGCTTCCGGTTGTAGTTCTAATCTCTATTAACAGTTAAACTAACATGAAGCTAGCAATTAGGTAATATTTTAATAATATTTTGCTAACACTTTATTGACAGGTTAATAACTCTTTAATAACAATTTGATAAAAGCTGTTCATTGAAAATTTGATAACAATTTGATAACAGTTCAATGACAGAATAATAGTTTAATAACAGTTTAGTGACAGTTTGTTGACACTTTAATAACAGTTTAATAATAGATTAATTATAGTTCATAGATAATGCGCAAAGAGTAATTTGTGTCCTACTCGTGTCGTCCTCATGTCCTCCTTTCTCATGTCCTCCTCGTCCTCCTTTGTCTTTCTCATGTTCTCCTTTCTCATGTCCTCCTTCTCTCGTGTCTCCTCGTGTCTTTCTCATGTCCTCCTTTCTCGTGTCTTCCTCATGTCCTCCTTTCTCATGTCCTTTGTCATGTCTCCTTCTCTTCTCATGTCCTCCTTTCTCATGTCCTCCTTGTCTGTCTCTTTCTCATGTCCTCCTTGTGTCTTTCTCATGTCCTCCTCCTTTCTCATGTCCTCCTCTCATGTCCTCCTTGTCTCATGTCTTCTCATGTCTCCTTGTGTCTTTCTCATGTCCTCCTTTCTCATGTCCTCCTCGTGTCTTCCTCATGTCCTCCTTTCTCATGTCCTCCTTTCTCGTGTCTTTCTCATGTCCTCCTTTCTCGTGTCTTCCTCATGTCCTCCTTTCTCTCTTGTCCTCCTTTCTCATGTCCTCCTCGTCCTCCTTTGTCATGTTCTCCTCTTCTCATGTCCTCCTTGTCTCGTGTCTTTCCTCATGTCCTCCTTTCTCATGTCCTCCTTCCTCCTTTGTGTCTTTCTCATGTCCTCCTTTCTCATGTCCTCCTCTCGTCCTCCTTTGTCTCATGTCTCCTTCTCCTTTCTCATGTCCTCCTTTCTCGTGTCCTCCTTGTGTCTTTCTCTTGTCTTTTCTCATGTCCTCCTTTCTCATGTCCTCCTGTCCTCCTTGTCCTCCTTTCTCGTCCTCCTTGTCTTTCTCATGTCTCCTTTCTCATGTCCTCCTCTCTCATGTCCTCCTCCACGTCCTCCTTCTCCTGTGTCTCCTTTCTCATGTCCTCCTTCTCGTCCTCCTTCCCTATGTCCTCCTTTCTGTCATGTCCTCCTTTCTCGTCCTCCTTTCTGTCCTCCTCATGTCCTCCTTCTCTGTCCTCCTCCATGTCCTCCTTTCTCATGTCCTCCTTTCTCATGTCCTCCTTTCCTCCTTCTCTCATGTCCTCCTTTCTCATGTCCTCCCCAATGTCCTCCTTTGTCCTGTTCTCCTCTCATGTCTCCTCATGTCCTCCTTTCTCGTGTCTTCCTCATGTCCTCCTTTGTGTCTCATGTCCTCCTTTCTCGTGTCCTCCTCACGCCTTCTCCTGTCTCTCCTTCATGTCCTCCTTTCTCGTGTCTTCTCATGTCCTCTTTCTCATGTCCTCCTTTCTCATGTCCTCCTCCTCCTTTCTCTGTCCTCCTTCTCATGTGTCTTTCTCATGTCATGTCTCCTTTCTCGTCCTCCTTTCTCGTCTCTCCTTTGTCATGTCTCTCTTTCTCGTGTCTTTCTCATGTCCTCCTTTCTCGTCCTCCTTTCTCATGTCTTCCTCCTGTTCTCCTTTCTCATGTCCTCCTCTCTCGTGTCTTTCTCCTTTCTCAGTGTCCTCCTTTCTCATGTCCTGTCCTCCTCAAGGTCTCTCCTTCATGTCCTCCTTTCTCGTGTCTTCCTCATGTCCTCCTTTCTCATGTCCTCCTTTCTCGTGTCTTTCTCATTCCTCCTTTCTCGTCCTCCTTTCTCATGTCCTGTCTTTCCTCATGTCTTTCTCTTGTCCTCCTTTCTCGTGTCTTTCTCATGTCCTCCTTTCTCGTGTCTTCCTCATGTCCTCCTTGTGTCTTTCTCTTGTCCTCCTTTCTCGTGTCTTTCTCATGTCCTCCTGTCCTTTCTGAGACTCTGTTTGTTCTCAGGGTCGGTCTTTGCCGTCTGGCTGACCCCAGATCGGTCTCAGCTGGTTCTGCTGTGAAGCTCCAGCTCAGATCTGCTCACCTGACGGCTGCCTTCTCTACAGTACAAACTCTTGGATTTGAATGGACAAAGAGACGAGAAGTACACAGGTGTGACCTGACTCCTGAAGCAGACGATTGATTGGTTGATTGGTTGGTAGATAGATAGATAAATAGATAGATAGATAGATAGATAGATAGATAGATAGATAGATAGATAGAAAGTAGTTGAATGTGTTATGTGTTCTTTGCCTCTGTGCAGCCCTGCTAGTGAAGCCCGTCAAAGGTTCAGTGATGCCTGTGAAGAAGAAGAGGAAGCTTTCTGATGCAGACGAGCTCGAACGCAAGTGTAAAATTACGAGGTGAAACACACTCCATGACTGACAGTGTGTGTGTGTGAGGCTGGGGGGGTGTCAGATAGATCTGATCACATCCAAACATTAAATGAACATCAAGATGGGGGGTCTTTGTGGGTTGTAACACATCAGCATGAGTTAAATGAATTTACAGACCACAGCAGCATAAAGTTAAATTCAAACAGACATTTAACGTCTTTCTGTCCTCATTAAGAGCTCTGTAATAAAGAAACAGACTCTGCAAAGTAAAAGAGGAAACAACACAAAGGACAGAAGCTACAACATCACCTGCTCAGAGTCAGCACGACTGAAGCTAGATACTAAAGCATGACAGCACTACTGTAATCTGTGTGTTAAACCTGTGTCACCTCAGTGAATGAATGAATGTTTGATTTAACGCTTTGGCCTGTGCTGCAGCTTCACTCGGCCTCAGATCATAGCAGTCCGGCCGCTCGCTGACAGACTCTTCTCCAATAAGAAATGTCTGGCCTGGTTCCACGAGTACGCCGGCCCCGACAAGGTGGTCGGTCCAGAGGCCATGGAGAAGTTCTGTAAAGACATCGGTGTGGAACCGGAGAACGTGAGTCCCCCCCCCTTAGATTCCTTCTGCCCCCTCCCTGACCTGCCCAGCGTCTCGTTATCGGCTCTGACAGCAGGTCAACGTGTTCAAAGACCAGAGCCTCTATCAGTATATTCAAATCTGAATGTTTTCAAATCTGATTGGAACAGAATTGATTGATTGTGTGAAAAATAGTCGTAGATGCAGCTTTTATTAAAGTAACTCCTTTAAAGTAGGTCTAGTTCAGATTATGTGTAATGTGAGGACGTTGATATTAACATTCACTGGACTAATCACAGCAGTAGACAGATGATTAATGACCGATCAGAGATGTTACCCCACTGAAGAGAGATCAATAATGTGCAGTGAACATCAGTTTGTCTCATTAGTGTGCACAGACTCACTTATTTCAGAAACAGATTTAATTTGTTAACAAACTAATCTCCCTCTGGGACGAAGAGATAAATCAGAGCAACGATTCGATCGGATGGAGTCGAAGGAAGGGAAACGTGTCTGGAGGCGTGATGATGGAGGCTTCCTGTTCACCTTCTTCCTGTTCACCTGCTTCCTGTTCACCTGCTCTGATGCGTCCTGTTCACCTGCTCTGATGCTTCCTGTTCACCTGCTCTGATGCTTCCTGTTCACCTGCTCTGATGCTTCCTGTTCCTCCTTACAGATCATCATGTTAGTTCTGGCCTGGCATCTGGAGGCAGCAAACATGGGATTCTTTACTAAAGACGAGTGGCTCAGAGGAATGACTTTACTACAGTAAGAAAACTTCCCTGTCAGATTTCTGCTGTTTAAAATGGAGCTTGGAGTGTGACATGTGGATGTGGGTCTGCAGGTGTGACTGCACCGAGAGGCTGCAGAGCAAACTGGACTACCTGCGCAGTCAGCTCAACGACTCCGTGGTCTTCAAAAACATCTACAGATATGCCTTTGACTTCGCCAGGGTGAGTTCAGGTTTAAACTCCTGTGCTGTTGCTGGCCTGACGTTAAGGTGGCCTGCAGCTTGAATTTCTCCTGAGACTCTGTGTCTCCTCAGGATAAGGACCAGAGGAGTCTGGACATGGAAACGGCCAAGTCCATGCTGGCCCTGCTGCTGGGGAGGACGTGGCCCCTCTTCCCGCTCTTCCACCAGTTCCTGGAGGTAAAGCTGTTTGTGTGGACACACCAGACCTGTTATGTGTCCTCACCCACTCTCACCTCCTCTCTGCCACCCCCCCCCACAGCAGTCCAAGTACAAAGGGATGAATAAGGACCAGTGGTACAATGTTCTGGAGTTTAGCAGGACCATCTACACAGACCTCAGTAACTACGATGAAGATGGAGCATGTGAGTACACACATACTCTCTTTAGATGAAAATCACACCTGAACAGGTAGAATCACATGACATCAGTGAGATTGTAGAGGAAGATGACGTGAAGCAGGTAAAGAAAAATTTAATTAATGTAAAGAACATGATTAAATCCTGTCTGCTGTCAGCTGGACGAACCTGCAAACACTTTAAATCACAAATAATCTGACTTCAGCAGCTCATTGTGACCTTTTCCAGCATCTCGTTCAGCAGACTGAGAGTTACCTGACACTCGAGGAGCAGATAATGTGTCCTCTTCATTTAGACTCAAAGGTCACTCTAAAGGTCAGCGCTGCCCCAACAGATGAATTTAACCTCAGAAGAACACACACTGTGTGACACAGTAAAATCCAACAGGAGTGTGTGTGACAGGTTAAACTCTGATAAAGTGTGTCAGTGATATTATAATAATAATAATAATAATAATAATAATAATAATAACAGAGCTGATAAAGTCTCAGTGAGGTGTTGGTCCTCCTCCAGAGCAGCTTCATTGATTCTCCAAGTGTGTGACCTCTCCTGGAGGGATGAACACATTCTTCCAAAGATATTCCCTCATTTGATGATGGTTTATTCTCCCAAATGTCTCAGCTCTTCAAAATAAACTCAGCAGCCGTGCACACACTGATCCAC
Organism: Scortum barcoo; assembly: GCA_023238725.1. Classification (NCBI taxonomy): domain Eukaryota; kingdom Metazoa; phylum Chordata; class Actinopteri; order Centrarchiformes; family Terapontidae; genus Scortum; species Scortum barcoo. Next base: position 144,243 of record CM041552.1, on the reverse strand, counting down.
GTTGATGTGTAGAGACTAGTTAGTGCAGTCTGAATCAGTAAGTTAAATGATTACATATGACTGACTGATTAACACTGTTGGTTTGTGTCCTCCTGGTCTGCTCTGCAGGGCCGGTGCTGCTCGATGAGTTTGTGGAGTGGCAGAAAAGTTGGTCGGCATCGTAGCATAAAGTCACAACAGCGAGGAGGAGGAGACAAACCACAAAGAGGAGGAATGTCTTCGTCCATTCAGAAAAAGGAAAAACTCTTTGAGCTGGACCACAAGCTGCCCCCCCCCATCAGAGACCTTTTGTGGTGTTGATGAGGAGGAAAAGTTCTTTACACAAACTGAACTGACAGAAGAGCTGCTGGATTTCTGTTGATTATGTTGTTTGTAGGTGTTTTCACAGTAATAAAGAGGAAGTTTAACCTGGATCGACCCGAAGTTTAATGCTGCGTGTGATCTCAGTCCCCCCCCCCCCGAGGCCTCCTGCTGTTTCTGACCTGGGGGCCTCGGTCCGGAGGCATGGCCTCGGTCCTCCGTTATATCTCCAGGTGGAAGCGTGCCCGCCCTTCTGTCATGTCCAGCGGCCCAGCTGCGGCGGCCATGATGGCGTTGAGGCGTGTCAGAGAGAGAGAGCGCTGTTTGAGCCTGGGGGCGGGGCCTGGGTCGTCGGGGGCGGGGTTTGGGAGGTGGCAGTACCGCTGACCGTCCTCGTCGTACTGGTACAGACGAATGACGCGGCTGCGGTGGCTCGAGAGGGGTGGGGCCTGTGGTTCTGTGGTGTTATTTTCCTTTTTTCTGCTTCCTGTCTCATCTTCCTCGCTCTCCTCTTCTCTGTCATCTTCATCTTTCTCCTTGCTACTTCCTGCGTCCTCACTTCTCTCCCCTCCATCCTGCTCACTTTCCTCCTCCTCCTCCTCCTCCTGTCTCCATTCTTTCTTCTCTCTGCTCTCTCCTCCATCTTCCTCCTCTGTTTCACTTTGACTCCCCCCATCTTCTCCTAAAAGATACAGACCACTGAATTCTCTCTCCTCCTCCTGTTCCTCCTGCTCCTCCTCCTCCTCCTGCTCCTGCTCTTCCTCCTGCTCCTCCAGCTCCTCCTGCTCCTCCTTGTGGTCACATCCCTCCAGATAAGCTGTGGTTTCCTGCTCCTTATCCTGTTTGTTCCTGAAGCTTCTCTGAGGTTTGACTGGAGGAGGTGAGGATGTTGATGAAACCGTCACCTGGTCTACGTCGGAGGCATGGCTGTGGTACCTGGGCGGCAGGGTTACCATGGTGACCTCGGAGCCATGTCCAGCAGTGTCAGTTTGTTGTAGTCGTTGCCTTGGTGACCGCAGCCTTATAGTGACAGCACCTAAACACCTAAGAAGAAGAAGTAGAGTTTGTAAATTTTGTTTCCTGTCTCGTCTTTATAAATCAAAGTATCTGCAACTCTTTGATCTTTCAGACAAAGAAACGGTTTCTTCATCATGAGGTGTAAAACAATCAGTCTACTCTATAAATTATTTTCTAGTAATATCTGTCTTCTCTCTGTTTTTTTTTCCTCTTTGGGTTCCTTTAATGTGCAGCATTACAGAGCAGCTGGTAAACTTCAGCAACTTTAGAAAAGCATAAAATAAAACTTAAATATCAGAAAGTGTTTATAAAATACTGACGGGGACAAATAAAGAGAGTTTCTTTCTGTGCAGCAGAACAAAACGCTGCAGCCTTCGCAGTCACCAGATCTCAGTTTCACATCTGTGGATGATGCTCTCCATCATAATTATTATCAACATTATCATCATTATTGTCATTATCACCCTTATCATTATCATTATTATCATCATATAATTATTATCATTTTTATTATCGTTATTTTTATTCTCATTATCATCATCATTATTTTATTATCATCATCATTATTATTTTTATTATCATCATTATTTTTATTATCATTATCATTATTTTATTATCATTATCATCATTATTATCATCATCATCATTATCATCATCCTTAAAAACATCAAACGATACAGTGTCCTCAGATCTCTGCAGTGAGGCTCTCTGCTGTCTCTGTGATGGCTGATGAAATAAAGTCTGGATCTATATCTATAAATAAAGGAAAATCTTATATGAGGAAGCTCAGAAGCTCGTGGTATATATGTATGAGGTCCTACATGTTCATATATATATATATGTACATGTAGGACCTCATACATACGTGTCTGACAGACATCCTGTGCTGCTCTGAGCTTCGTATTCACTCCTTGCTGAGTCTCATCTGATGAAGGTTTCTCCACTGACTCATTCTTTCAGTCAGTAATATGCTAAATCAACAATTACTCATTTTTCCAGGTAAGTTCAAATGTCAGATCAAACTTTGGATTTCCTGCTCTGAGTATCTACTGAACCTGTGACAGCAGAATAAAGACAGCTGGGATGTGAAGGTCCTGAACGCACCTGAGAACGTGAGTCCTGCTCAGAGCTCCAGCAGTGAAGCCCACCACGAACGTCAGCAGCACTGAAGCCGCCACAGCTCCTGCAAACTGCCCATCAGAGACTGCCTGCCTCCCCTCAGACCCAACATCTCTCCTGCACCTGAACGCATCATGGCTGCTTTGCTGCCCATATTCTCGGTTCTCCTGGTTCTGTTGGTTCTCCTGGTTCTTCTGACCAATGTGGAGCTCGTACGGCCACAATGTGGTTCCCACTGTGTCCTGCAGGAGGCAGTAGTACAGGCCGCTATGGAGGACGCTGGCGTTTGGGACCACCAGGCTCCCGTCCTGGAGCTTAAAGACCGGGTCCAGTTCAGTGCTGGAATCAGAGGTCTGAAGATCCCCGAAGGGGGTGTGCCAGAACTGGACCACACCTGCACACCAAGGTTACAGGTGAGGACGGAGATCATTTGTGTGCTGCTGATGCTGTGAATGTGTGTGACACACACACACACACACACACCTCTGTAGTTTCACACACACACACACACTCTGTAGTTCCACACACACACACACACACACACACACACACACATTTTCACACACACACACACTGTAGTTTCACACACACACACACGCACTGTAGTTTCACACACACACTGTGGTTCACACACACCTCTGTTTTTTTACACACACACACACACACACACACTGTAGTTTCACACACACACACACACACACACACACACACACACACACGCTGTAGTTTCACACACACACACTAGTTTCACACACACACACACACACACACACACTGTAGTTTCACACACACACACACACACACAGTTTCACACACACACACTGTACACACACACTCTGTTTTCACACACACACACACACACACACACACACACACACACACACTGTAGTTTCACACACACACACACACACACACACACACACTGTAGTTTCACACACACACACACAGTTTCACACACACACACACACACACTCACACACACACTGTAGTTTCACACACACACACACACACACACACACTCTGTAGTTTCACACACACACACTCTGTAGTTTCACACACACACACACACACTGTAGTTTCACACACACACTGTAGTTTCACACACACACCTGTTTCACACACACACACACACACACACACACACACACACACACACTGTGGTTTCACACTGTACACACACACACACACACACACACACACACACTGTACACACACACACTGTTTTCTTTTACACACACACACACACACACACACTCACACACACACACACACACACTGTAGTTTCACACACACACACACACACACACACACACACGCTGTGTTTACACACACACTGTTTCACACATTTCACACACACACACACTCTGGTTCACACACACACACACACACACACACACACAGTTTCACACACACACACACACACACACACACTGTAGTTTCACACACACACACACACTTTCACACACAGTTTCACACACACACACACACACACACACACACACACACATCTGTAGTTTCACACACACACACACACACACACACTAGTTTCCCTTTAGTTTCACACACACACACACACACACACACACACACACTGTAGTTTCACACACACACACACTCACACACACTGTAGTTTCACACACACACACACACACACACACACACACACACACACACACACACTGTTTCCACACACACACACACACACTCAGTTTCACACACACACACACACACACACCTCAGTTTCACACACACACACACACACACACACACACACACACACACCTCTGTAGTTTCACACACACACACA
>CM041552.1:0-122500 GCA_023238725.1 Scortum barcoo | reverse complement strand
CTTTAAAAGAGACCATGAACAGTTTAAAACATCCCTCAAACAAAGAGACAGTAACAAACAGGACAGAGTAAAAACAGACTATAGTGTTAATCATGAAGAAACACACAGGAAACACAATATAAAGATACATCACAAGTAAAAACAAGTCATGATGACCATGAGATTTGAGTGAGTGAAGACCTGAGCAGCTTTTAACAGAGATTTGACTGGTCTGAAGGAGCTGATAGAGCTGCAGTGCCTCACATCATCATACATCAGTACAATCCTTTAAATAGAAGTTTTACTGAACAGGTTTGCTCAAAGTTACATAAAGAACAGCGAAACCATTTAAAGTTTTATAAACCAGGCACACATTTAAAATCTAAAATTCTCAAAGTAAAGTGTCTTTCTCCCGTACCTTACAGTTATGAGTATGTAAAAGCTTTTAGTCCAGAGTTTTTAGAGTTTGTTTGTCAAAGGACTCAGGAGGTCTTATGACAGGTTTCACCAGCCTTCTCCCAACATGTAGACCAGTAAGACACCATGGGAAAGTATCATCACATGCCTAAATATCTGCATCCAGAGACAGTTTCTAATATGTTCAGATTTCCCAGGTTTACTTCATGATTTGAATAATTTATTTTTAATGTTTATTAAAGTTGGATCCAGTGTCACACTAAGATATTTAAAATCAGTAACTGCCAGTCATTTCAGCTTTAATGAGAATATCAAGGTTGGAGGTTGTTCCATGGTTTTGGAAAAAAAAACACCTCTTTTACATTTAGACTCATACATGATTAATCAAGCTGATGTGAGATCGTTTTCAATAGTTAGCCTGTGAATTTCTAACTCAGCTGTTTTTGCATGTGTGCATACAACAGCAACAACTGCATGTTACTGGACAGTGTGTCCAGTTTACACGTTGATAAGATAAACATGTAAGATAAGATATTCCCTCCAACATCCATCAGATATTCTGAAACTTGTAGCTGTGTGTGACAGAACAGCGCCCTCTTCCTGTTCTGTTAGGAAGCTGTCACAGAGCGTTAATAATGCTGATTAATAAATAGGACTTCTTCACTTCAGGGGTAAAAGCAAAAGACTCTGTTGGATAATGAGTGTTTTAAAAGTTCAAATTTAAAATTCAAATTTATTTATTTAGAGCCCAAAATCACAAACATCGTTTGCCTCCTCGGAGGCTTTACAATCTGCACAGTTGTGACACCCTCTGTCCTTAGACCCTCGAACCGAGTCAGGAAAAACTTCAAAAAACCCTTTATGGGAAAAAGAAGAAACCTGAGGAAGAGCCACAGATGAGGGATCCCTCTCCCTGGGACGGACAGACGTGCAATAGATGCCACATGTACAGAGAACATCATCAATCATATTATGGAATTATACATGAGTCGTAATAAGCTGTAGCTATACTGAGTTCATTGGTTTAGTCCATGTGTGAAGGTATCACAGGTAATGGAAATGAGTCTGTGAGTCCAGGTGCATCTCTAGATGTCCTCATATGGAGCTCTGGGCCACTCGACCTTCTCTCCACAACACAGACACAGATCATGTCCCCACCAGGCCAGTGAACCTCAGACAGATGGACCACAACCAGAATCAGTGAGGAACCTGCAAGACTGGAGAGAACAAAGAGGACCGGGGCTCCGGCAGTAACATGCACTTTACAGGACATAAGAGTATTCACATTAACCGTTTTGACACTTTAGCCAATTTAACTACTTTAACCAGTTTAGCCAATTTAACCAGTTTCTAAAAGTGACTCCAGTTTGCACTACTACCATAATATGAGTAAAGGAAGCAGAGGAAGAGGGAGAGGTGCCCGGTGCATCATGGGAGCCCCCCCTGGCAGTCTAAACCTATAGCAGCATAACTAAGGGCGAGCCTGTGCCCACCCTAACTATAAGCTTTATCAAAAAGGAAGGTTTTAAGTCTATTCTTAAACACTGACACTGTGTCTGCCTCTCGGACCCAGACTGGGAGCTGGTTCCAGAGAACAGGGGCCTGATAGCTGAAGCTGAAGGCTCTGCCCCCTAGACTACTTCTGGAAAAACCCTGGGAACTACAAGTAAGCCTGCGCGTTTTGGGAGCGCAGCGTAGCACTCTAGTCGGTTGATAAGGAGTTATCAATTCATTAAGATATGATGGTGCCAGACCATGCAGAGCCTTATATGTGAGGAGAAGGATTTTAAAATCCACTCTAAATTTTACAGGGAGCCAATGCAGAGAAGCCAATACTGGAGTAATATGGTCTCTTTTCCTGGTTTTAGTCAGCACCCGAGCAGCGGCATTCTGGACCAGCTGTAGAGTCTTTAACGACTTGTTTGGGCAGCCTGATAAAAGTGAATTACAATAATCCAGCCTGGAAGAGACAAATGCATGGACTAATTTTTCAGCATCGCTTTGGGACAAAAAGTGCCGAATTTTTGCGATGTTGCGCAGGTGGTAAAAAGCAGACCTTGAAATATGCTTAATATGGGTGTGTCAAAGGACATATCCTGATCAAATAAAACCCCGAGGTTCCTTACAGTGGTGCTGCGGAGGCCCAGTTAATGCCATCCAACAAGGCTATCATAGGAGAAAGCGTGTTCCTCAGGTGTTTCGGACCTAATAGGATCACTTCAGTTTTATCTGAGTTCAACAACAGGAAATTTCTGGTCATCCAAGCCTTTATATCTTTAAGGCAGGCATGGAGTTTCAGGAGCTGATCAGTTTTGTGTGGCTCCACTGATAAATATAATTGGGTGTCATCAGCATAACAATGGAAATCTATGGAGTGCCTCCTGATGATATTGCCAAGGGGCAGCATATACAAAATAAACAGAATTGGACCAAGCACTGAACCTTGTGGAACTCCATGACAGACTTTAGTATGCACAGAGGATTCATTATTAATATGGACAAACTGAGACCGATCTGATAAGTATGATCTGAACCAGTTTAATGCAGACCCTTTAATACCAAGCAGTTTTTCCATTCTCAGCAACAGGAATGTGATGGTCAACTGTATCAAAGGCAGCACTAAGGTCTAACAGGACAAGTACAGACAGAAGCCCTCTATCTGATGCTGTCAACAGGTCATTGGTGACTTTCACAAGTGCTGTTTCTGTGCTATGGTGAGCTCTAAATCCTGACTGAAAAACTTCAAAAAGACTATTACTGTGGAGATAATTACATAACTGGCTGGCAACGGCTTTCTCTAGAATCTTAGACAAAAAGGGGAGGTTGGATATTGGTCTATAATTGGCTAACACATCTGCATCAAGTGTAGGTTTTTTGATCAATGGTTTAATTACAGCTACTTTAAAAGACTTGGGTACAAAGCCTGACACCAGAGACAGATTAATAATATGCAGCAGTGATGTATGTGCCAATAAATGGGAAAACTTCCTTAAGCAGCGTAGTTGGGATGGGGTCTAGGAGACAAGTTGTTGCTTTCGATGCTGAAACTAACGAGGATAATTCGGGAAGGCCAATTGGAATAAAACTGTCTAAGCAATTGTCAGGTTTTAATGTATCTGCTCCTAAATTTCCTGAGTCTGAAGGATCGGAGTCTAACGAGGGCAGATCCTGACAAATGACAAATTTTGTCCCTAATATTCAGAATCTTGTCATTAAAGAAGCTCATGAAATCATTACTACTTAAACTTAAGGGGATGCAGGGTTCAATAGAGCTATGGCTCTGTGTCAGCCTGGCTACAGTGCTGAAAAGAAACCTAGGGCAGTTCTTATTTTTCTCTATTAATTCTGAATAGTAGGCTGCTCTGGCATTACACAGGGCTTTCCTATATGTTTTGAGACTCTCTTTCCAGGCTAGGCGAGAGTCCTCCTCTTTGGTGGAGCGCCATATCCTTTCCAATTGTCGTGTTGTTTGTTTTAACTTGCGAGTTGCAGAGTTAAACCATGGTGCCAGTCTCTTCTGTTTTATAATCTTTCTTTTTAGGGGCGCAACAGAGTCCAGTTAGTCCAAGTTACGCTATTGGTGCTGTGTTGTCTGATTCTCCAGTTAGTAGCAGGCAGGCAGGTGAATGCAATGCTAATATTTACCCCAACCAACCAAACGAGCTGAGGTCTTGCAGATGTTTCCTTCTGTAAAGACACCAGTTTTATTAGCACACATTTTAGAAAAAGATTCAGATGTAACATCTCCAGCTAAGAAAAGTGCAGATACGTTTTATTACTTTGTTACTTATTGATTAAATTCAATAAGGTACACTCATAATCTGTTGTTGATGATAAAGCAGAAACATATCCTTCATTGACTGTGTGCCTAAGTGTGTTAAAGTCCTCCTATGTGGATATATAATGTGGGAATATGTGTACAGGAGGATGGTGCTTCCATATGAGGGCCAGTCGTTTTCTGCTCTGAGGAGGCAGTGTCGGAGGGATGGACGTCTGTTTGAAGACCCTCTGTTCCCCACGACTGACCAGTCGCTGTTCTACCAGAGCAACCACATCGGCAGAGTCACCTGGAAAAGACCGAAGGTGAGAAAAATAAGCACTTCGTTAGAAGGGAGGATCATTAAGAGAAATGATCTTTACAGATGTGGAGCTGATCAGCTGATTCACAGAGGGGAGGTGATAAAGGGGAGGAGGTCAGGAGACAAAGGAGGAGTAGTTTGTGTGTCTGCATGTGTGTGAATGGACAGCAACTATGACACTGAAATCATCTAATATTTATATATTATAATAATAATCAGGGATGTCAATGGATTCCATTTTTAATCAAATTAATTACATGATATGCTGATCAATTAATTTACTCGACTGAAAATATTAGAAATCAATAAATAGTTTTATTTCCAATTATTTGGAAATTTGGATAATTATCATTGAATAAGCACCAGTTGGCCTAAAATGTGTCCATTTTAAATTAAGTAATGAACGTATAACGTCAGCACCATGTGGCTATTACAGTATTTTTACTATTTAACACTGTTTACATGCACTACAACACTACAGTACTACAACACCACAGTACTACAAAACTACAGTACTACGACACCACAGTACTACAACACTACAGAACTACAACACTACAGAACTACAACACCACAGAAATACAACACTACAGAACTACAATATTACAGTAAAATGAAGTTTGGTATGCTTCTGTGTCCACTTCACGAAGGCATCTGAATGATGTTTGGAAAGAAGACTTTTTTAAATCTATATTAAATGTTAGATATGATATTATCTGAGCACTGAACTACATGTATGTAATATGCTTGTATCGTCAGCTGATGATGATCTAAGCTGCTAAATAATTAAACAGAAATCTTAAAGCACTCCAATTGATCAATATTATTGATTTGTCGAGGGAGAGGAGAGGGTGGAAAGGTTTGTGTTATTAACTTCACCGACTGAGGTTTTACCAGAACAGACGTCAACGGGTCTCCAGATCAGATCGTGTATCCTGACGAGGCTAAGCTGCTAAAGCTATGTGCTCAAATACTGTAGCTTAGCATTAGCTTCTAGTTTTCTACTGATGCTGTTTGTTTGAGGCTAATAACAACATGAGTATTTGAGAGGTGTGGGTGGTGCAACCAAGACTGAAAGACCAGGCAGACCAACCTAAGCACCGCCTGGACTGATGACAAGAAAGTCGATGACTCAGTGCCACATAGAGATACAGAAATACTTAGAAAGGTACAACATCAACAGGACAATAAAAGCCTTCATCAAGAACTCAGTGGGACTGTGGAAACACTGGAGGTAAACTCAAAGCCAACTGCACAAGTTACCATCAGCTGCAGCAGATACCAAGGTGATGCATCATCCCCACTTCTGTTCTACAGAGGCCCTCCAGCCAGATCGTCTCACAGAGCAGCTACAGATACCGGTTTCCGGTTTGGGTGGATGCTGGCACGTATGGTTGCCGCTACCCACTGGTAATGTTTTAAGTGTTTCTGAACTCCTTTAAGATTTTTTAAGCGTGGTTGATGGTGCAATTGCACTTTAATATCTGCCATATCCACTCGGCGTCTACTGGCGATCCAACTGGCTACTTCAGCTGAAATGCGGGCCAGTAAGCTGTATGTCTGCTTTCTACTTACCTGGTCGCTCCTGTCGTCCTGCCTTCGTCCAGTGGCTGGACTACTTCGTTACACAGCAGCTGAGCTACTCTGGTTCCACCGACATCAGCCTACGCCCCTACCACTGGCCAAGCTTCACCTCCACCCGGACATCGCTCTCCTCCCCTGCCAGAGATACATCCATCGTGGGTCTCGACGTACTGTTCATAACGGCAGCTCCTCCACAGCGAATAAATCCATCTGGTCCACCTCTCGTCGTCCTCCCAGAAACACCAGCAGGGCTGTTAACCACAGTGTGTTAGCAAGGGTCATCTTATCCAGGATCTCCTCACGAACTGTAAGCTTGACTTTCTATGCTTGACAGAGACTTGGCGGTGGTCTCGCGGTACTTCACCACGAGAACTGGAAAGTCATGCCAGTCTCGGTGCCTGCGTTCAGCTCCTTTGAGTGTACTGTTTTCACGCTCCTTGGACCTACCCCCGCCATCGTTGCCACAGTATATCGCCCTCAAAAGTCGCATAAGGACTTTTTGGATAATTTTACCATGCTACTCACTCACCTTTCCACTCTCTCCCTGAATATAATACTCCTGGGGGACTTCAACATTCATATTGATAATAACAGTCTCCCCCTCACACGTGATTTCCTCTCATGCCTGGACAGTTTTGGACTACAACAACACATCCATTTCCCAACACACACAAAAGGTCATATCTTGGATTTACTCATCTGCTCTGGTATCTCCTCCTCCAACCTCTCATCCACTGTTATTCATGAAACTGACCATTTACTCCTCACTTTTGACACTGTCCTCACTCTCATTTCCCACACCTCATCTCATTCAGGAATGTAAAGGACATTAATATTGATACACTCTGTTCCAAAATTGACAGCATCTCTCTCCCAGACAATCTTTCCAACCCCAACACACTACTTGAGCACTACAATAATAGCTTGAATCACCATCCTCAACTCTCTTGCCCCCCTCAAAACCCGGTCTGTTTCCTTCACATCCTCTGCCCCCTGGTACACCCCTTGAACTACGGTCATTAAAAGCCAAAGGTCGTCAATTTGAACGGCTCTATCAAAAAACAGGACTTACCATACACAAAGAACTGTACAATTCACACATCTTTACAAGGACTCCATCGCAAAATGCAAATCTGTTTATTACTCTGGACTCATTTCATCAAATGAAGGAAATACCAAAACACTTCTCTCTCTATTAAGTAACATATTTTTTCTACTCCCTGATCCATCAGAAATTTCCAGCCTCATCCAGAAATCTAAGCCCTCTACATGCCACCTTGATTCCATTCCCATATTTCTTGTCAAATCCTCACTCCCTTCTCTGCTTCCCCTCATAGCTGCCATTATTCACTCCTCACTTTCCACCAGTGTTGTTCCATTACCCTTCAAAACTGCAGCAATCACTCCTATTCTGAAAAAACCTGGCTCAGACCCCAACGCTCAATAACCTCCATCCTATCTCTAATCTACCCCAACGACCCTCCATCCTATCTCTAATCTACCCTTCCTGTCTGAAATCCTGGAAAAAACAGTCGCTTCTCAACTTCATGCCCACCTAACCAATAACAATCTGTATGAGCCTTTTCAATCTGGTTTCCGCCCCCGTCCGTCATAGCACCGAAACAGCTCTAATTAAAATAATTAAAGACCTCCTCCTCGCAGCCGATTCTGGTTTTCTGTCCATCCTCATCCTCATCCTCCTTGATTTAAGTGCTGCTTTTGACACCATTTCATATTCCATCCTCCTCAGTAGACTCTCCTCACTTGGTATCACTTCCACTCCCCTTCTCTGGTTCCAGTCCTACCTCAAAGACTGCACTCAGTTTATAAAACTTAAATCATTCACTTCCGACCCCTCCCCAGTCTCTCTCTACTGGCGTGCCCCAAGGCTCTGTCTTGGGGCCTCTTCTATTCATCACCTATATCCTCCCCCCTTAGGCCTTATCCTCCGTAAATTCAACATCTGTTATCACTGTTATGCGGATGACACCCAGCTCTACCTTTTCTTGTCAAACCTAACTCCACACTCCCACCTACCTCCCTCCCTGCTTGTCTCTGTGAAATAAAATCCTGGTTCACTTTCAACATCCTAAAACTGAACAGCAATAAAACCAAAATCCTCCTTATTGGCACCAAATCCACCCTTTCGAAAGTTGACAGTTTTTCCCTCACCATTGACAGCACCTCAGTTTTCCCCTCCCCTCACAGGTTAAGAGTCTGGGTGTCATCCTCGACAGCACTTTATCATTCAATTCACACATCAATAACATAACACGCTCAGCCTATTTCCATTTGCGTAATATTAACCGCCTTCGCCCCTCCCTCACCCCCCGCACCACCTCTATTCTTGTGCACAGCCTTGTCACCTCCTGCCTGGATTATTGTAACTCTCTCCTTTTTGGTCTGGTCTTCCACAAAAATCCCTCCATAAACTCCAAATGGTCCAGAACTCCGCTGCCTGCATCATCACCTGAACTCCATTCTACCATCACATCACACCCATTCTGCAAGAACTCTACTGGCTCCCAATTAAATACAGAATAGAATATAAGATTCTCCTGTGTACATATAAATTCATTCATAACCTCGCCAGCAGCAGAAACCCTGCTGGGATAATCAGCTGGACAAAAGAGGAGACAGAGGAGGACAGGAAGCTCCTCACAACGCGTGGAGGAGTTCATCAAGTCCAGCACTCAGACTGAGCGGAGGGAGGGAGGGAGGCTGACGAGCATCAGAGCCACCATCCATGACCAAACCACCAAGATCCAGGATACATCAGGAAGACTGCCCCCGTAGACAAGCTGCTCAGTGAATACCTCAGAAACCTGAAGATGCAGAGGAGAAAGAGGAGGATGAAGCTTCATGATGGGACGAGCCCCCACATGGTATGAACCACCGACAGATAGAAGACGAGGCCGACATCAAGAAATCCTACAAAGGCTGGAAAAGGCAGATTAAAGACAGCACCGAAGACACCTCCCAAAGTGGATCAGAGTCAAGACACGTCAGAAACACACAGAGGACTTCAGTCAGTCAGTGAACAACACCATTCAGATACTGCATTTAGTGTAACTTCACTGAACTTCACTTTGTACCCCAGACCAATCTGTTCAGGGATCAAATAAACCCGCCTCTCTAACCTTCATGCCACCTGGATAAACTTATCAGGCGGGCCGGCTCTGTGGTCGGCATGAAGCTGGACTCTCTGGTGACGGTGGCAGAGTTGAGGACTCTGGAAAAACTGCTGGATATTATGGAACAATGCCAGCCACCCTCTGCACACCGTCATCAGCAACCAGAGGAGCCTGTTCAGTGAAAGACTGCTCCTTCCCAAGTGTAGGACCAACAGGCTTAAGAACTCCTTTGTCCATCATGCCATCACACTCTACAACTCCTCACTTGGGGGGAGGAGGACATAGAGGAGGACATAGAGTATACAGAGAACAGTAGAGAAGGGGGGGTAGCCATTTACATTTACTTGTGCAACACATACATGCACACACAGAAATGGACACTTTTCCTCTGGTGCAATAACCTCATTCTATGGTGTAATAACCTCATTCTCATCTATAGTGCAACAATTTTAACTTATAACTTTAACTCATTACAAAGCCATATTCAGCTCTTTATATTTACTTATATTATTTAATTCTAATTCTTTTATATTTTGTATATTAAACTAAGTGTTTACTGTTTATTTTTCATCTGTGTGCTGCTCTTTCTATCTGTGTGCTGCTTCTCTTATCTGCTTCTTATCTGCTGCTGAAACTTAAATTTCCCTAAGAGAGTCATCCCAAAGGGATCAATAAAGTCTAGTCTAAGTCTAAGGAAAAAGGAGGACGAACAGTGTGGAGAGGAGGACCACCCCCACTGTGTGTGTGTGTGTGTGTGTGTGTGTGACCATATGGCCACATATGTGATCTTAAAATAGCAGTTTGTAATTTTGGGAATGTAGATGAAGTGAGCAGCGTTTCCATCTGGTTTCTTTACAGACGTCAGATTCAACAAACGAGTATCCACAATATGAGAGTATCAGAGAGTATCTGAGAGTATCAGAGAGTATCTGAGACTATCTGAGAGTATCTGAGAGTATCATACAAACATCTCTGTATCATGTTCAGGACAGGAAATATTCTGACATTTTGGGAAATGCAGCGATTTGTTTTCTGGCACAGTGAGAGAAGATACCTTTATATATCTATAAAGTCAAGCTTATATATATATATGTATATATGTGTGTGTGTGTGTATATATATATATATATATATATATATATATATATATATATATATTTATTTAGAAGATAACTTTTTATATCTTTACATTAAATAAGACGCTATAGAGGCCAGTTAGCTTAGCACAAAACAGTGGGAACAGGTGGAAACTGCCTCTGTACTAAAGTCACTAAAAGTGCCTGTGAGCTCGGACATGTTTCCACATGTGACGAGCGAGCTGGGAGGGTTTCTCCATGTTTGTGGTCTGACCGGGCGTGTCTGCTTCAAGAGTCTCTGTCATCAGTCTGCTGCCAACACCCACAGCTTCGTCCTCCTCTGCTCCTCCTTCTCCTCTGTGCTCCTCCTCCTCCTCCCTGCTCCTCCTCCTTATGCTCTTCCTCCTCTCTGCTCCTGCTCCTGCTGGATGGATGGCTGGATGATAGGTAGATAGATCGATCGATCGATCGATCGATAGGGTGGTCTGGCCTGTGGAACGGTAATGAGGCTTAACACCTAAAGACTGAACCACAGCTGTAGCCTTTTCAAACAGAGTTTTGAAACTTGCCTCATCTCTTTTGGCCTTGAGTGAGGTCCTAACAACCTGGACAGCAGCCCTCATGCCAGCAATGGTTTCAGTTCCCCTCTGAAAAGAGATGTTCAGGCATTCAAGCTCACGAATCACTGGTGAGGCAAGGATAAGACCCAAAACTGTTTTGCCTTTCCTAAACTGTCCTAGCAGGCCATTAGCAGTAGAAGCCATTTCTTGCAAACTAGCCAGCACTGACCCGTACTGGGACAAAACAGCTGTGATGGCTTTGCCCCGTGCTGTCCATCTTGTGGGACACGGGTTTTATTGCAGTGCATGAAGGATTCTCTGCATGTGCGATTGCTGCATGGATCGCTTTAAACTTCCCTGAATGAGACAAAAGGACTCCAAGCTGGTTGACCTGATCCAATGAATCTCTGATCAGAACAGAGGCTAAGCAAGCTTTCTGTGTGAATAAATTAGTACAGTGGGCTCCACAATGAACATAAAGTGCTAGTGGCTGCTCTTGTTTTATCAGTGCCTGTGCACCAGCATGCTTCACAGCCATATTAGCTGCCCCGTCATAAGTTTGACCTCGTAAACCATGCCTTGGTAAGTTTAATCTTAGCAGCACATTTTTAACTACTCCAGCAAGGTTTTTTCCTGTTGTCTCAGAGACAGAATACAAACCAATGAACTCTTCATGGGGCCTCAGGTCATTGTCAACATAACAACATAATACTTTCTTGTTCTTGCCCAGATATGTCTTGTGTTCCATCCATAATAATTGCATACTGAAGAACTGGTAGATCTCTGATTGTATCAGCTATTCCACTAACAATATTGTTACTCATTGTAGACAGGATTTCATTCTGGATTTGTGGACTAATGTACTCTTTCTGGGACCTCTGCAACCATTTGGTTAACATGACATCATCCTCTGCCTTGTCTTTCAAGAGTTGATAGAAATGACCATTTTCATCCTCATGTCCTCTCAAGGCCTGTCCCTGTTGTGTCAAATATTTTATTGAACTCACAATTTTCCCCAGACAGTGCCTGTTGTCTGCTTGCTGATTTGCAAAAACACTGGACAACTGTGCATTTACAGGGTGATTTACAGAGACAGCATGTCAGTGTGTATGACTACTTTCATGTGAATCCAGAAGTGATAAAAGCAGGCTCTGATTTTACAGTAAATGGTGTTAGTTTGTTCTGATAAATTCTCATGCAGTAAAAACACAAACCCCCCTTCTGTACTGCATCATAATGTAGCCAGAGAAATTCCTTTTTCCACCGCTCTTGGAAGAAGAGAGTTCTGTTTGACATAACTTGAGCGTCAATGAATTTTGGGTGTGGCTGATATGGCTCTGTCCTCTGTCCCTTGACTTCAGTGTCTTTCAGCTGTCTGTCCCTGCTCTGAACACCCTAAAAGTAAAAGTAAGTACAGTAACTGTGTGGTGTGTTTCTATATTTTTACATTTACTCAGTTGTGTTTATATTATTGTATATATTATATTTACTCAGTTATATTAACTCAGTTATATTAACTGAAAGGCATATAGAACAATTTCAAGTCCATCAATGGTGAAAAGGCTGTTTAAATATTTATCATGATATTTTTTCAAAACAAAGAAAAGCATATATATAAAAGCACTGCAGATCTTCAATCCAATCCAAGTACAGATCAATGCTAAATACTAGAACAGGCGTATGGCGAGTAGGCGAGTTTAGGTACTCGAGAGCCGCAGTCCTGCTGGTTTTCCATGTTTTCCTGCTCTAACACGCCTGATTCAAATGAATGAGTCACTGAGCTGAAATTCATAAGCTGGTGGATTCATTTAATTTGAATCAGGTTTGTTAGAGCAGGAAGACATGGAAAACCAGCAGGACTGCTGCTCTCGAGAACCAAACTAGCCTGTCCCTGTACTTGAAAAACTTATACTAAAAATATTCACAGATCTAAAAATATAAATGCATGTATTTATATACATGACTTACACACCCAATTGAAGCGCAAAACAAAATTTGGTTAGGTTTTGCAAAAACCTATTTTGGTAATAGTTTATTTCTACCAATTACTATTTTTTATATCTCCCTCTTACTTACAAAGTGTAAAAGAAATTACTTTGACTTTTCATCATCAATGATGATGATGTTACTGATCACTTAAGTGTAACCAGTGCTAGTGTAATGACAGCAGTGCTAACTTGAATCTCCTAAGACCTTTATACATTTTAACAACACCATAGTGTAACCAGGTGATTTAGAGAAAGAAATCAGATTCATTAGTGGGGCTCCTTTCAGCATGATTTTGATTAAATTATTTAACAAACCCCAGACAATAACCACAGCTAAGCAAAAGGTTTGGATATATCACCTTACCCTTTAATGTTAGGTGAATAAGGTATAGAAAAACACTGGAGAGCTAGTTCAATCTAAAAAAATATGTTTATTTTATTATATAAAATCCAACTGCATTTACTTATGTTTGAACCTTCCCCTCATTATCAACAAATCACTTCACCCTTCATATAGATTATCACCTACCTGCTGCTCTGCCTCCCTGTCTCACCCTCACCATTTACCAGCTGGACTTCATCTGATCTCTAATTTGAAAGCAGTGGACATAAATAAGGTATAGAAAAACACTGATGGGAAGGTAAAGAACAAGCAAAAAACACACAGAAAGACTGCCTCCTTTCTAGCAGTGGGAGATGTTTAATATTACTTGTTTTTAAGTTACATGGGTTAAGTTAAAAGAAAAACCATATTCTTTGACAAACATCTTAAATACTGTATTTAGTGTCAAATCGCTTTTGTCCGTCACCGGAAAAAGTCCACTGTATTTGCGTTGGCTAGTAACATAAATAGTAACGTTTGACGACACGTTAGCAACAGTGTATTTTAGATGCTGGATTCACAACATCAGCTGAATATCAACAAGACTGACGATTAGACAGAAAATATAATTATCCTCCTGGAAAAAAAACATTACCAACTCACATTCACTTTCTTTTTTGTCTTCTCCATTAGAAAGAACTTATTTAAACTGTGCTGATGTTGTCTTTTCATCTTGTGACTGTCTTGAGTCCCGCCGGTGAGTTGGGGGGCGCATGACAGGATGCTGCGTTGCACTTTCAAAATAAAAGCACGCGAGTTACAGATTTAGAAGTTAAATATTTTTTCGTCCGTGGTATTATTTTTTTGGGGTACAAATGCGCCTGTCTCCAATATTGGGGAGGACACATCCCCTCCATCTCCCCCAGTCCTTACGCTCCTGTTACCAGGTATTCATAGTGTCCAGCTTGGTGAAGACTCAAGCCTGCTGGAGCAGCTCGAAGGCAGAGGAGATGAGAGGCAGTGGGTACCGGTTCTTAACAGTTATGTCATTGAGAGCACTGTAGTCGATGCATGGCCGGAGCGAACTGTCCTTCTTGCCCACAAAGAAGAAACCCGCTCCGGCCGGTGACGATAAGGGACAGATGATGCCACACCTCAGCGATGCCTTCAGGATCGGGGCCCCTGGAAGGAGGTCTATGGCACAATCCCGATGGCGATGAGGGGGCAGAGAGGTGGCCTTGGACTTGCTCTCAATACCTCGCAACCGCCAGCGTGCGGAACTGGATGGCGTAGTCGATCACTTGCCTGGAGCCCTGCCTCAGCCCAAGCAGTGCCCGGGAAGCCTCCCAAGCCGGAGACGAGTGGTCGAACATTCTAGTTAGACCCTGTGAAAACAGCTTGACATCTTGACAAACGGCCGCTCCACGAGCCCACTCCGCCATAGCCCACACTGCCGCTCTCCCCGTCAGGTGGGAGACCATGAAAGCGACCTGCGCTTGATCAGAGTTAAAGGCAGTGGCATCATTCTTAAAATGCAGGTCACATTGGACAAGGAAAGAGCGGCACTCACCAGATTCTCCGAAATATTTTTCCGGTGGGGCTAGGCGGATGGGACACAGCGTGACCTGCGGCTGGACTGGTGGTGTGGATGGCTGTCCTGGAGGACCTCTACACCCAGCGGTGTAGGAGGAAGGCCACCAGGATCATCACAGACCTCATCAGTCACCGAGCCACAGACTGTTCTGCCTGCTGCCGTCTGGCAGACGGTTCTGCAGCATTTGAGCTGAACCAGCAGGCTCAGACAGCTTCATCCTGCAGGAGAAAAGACTTTTAACTCTGCTCACAGCACCTCCACTTTTTAACAACTCCATCACTTCTATTGTATATATTTTTCTATTGTATATATTTTACTGTATATCTCTGTTTAATTGTATAATACTTAGTTTATATTTATAGTTTATATTTTATTTGTATAACTTATATTTTAAGAGATCTTTATTTATTTTATTACTCTAGTTTATTATTTATTTTACAATTTATTTATTTTATATTTTTATTTCTTAATGTTTTTTGTTGAGTGTTTCTATTCTTGTTAATATATTTTTTTAGCATTGTTTGGTGAGCCTGGGATTTAAGAATTTCATTACCAATGATTGCTGATGTAAATTGTTGTGTAATGACAATACATTCTTGAAAATGTATAATATGTATAGATGTATATTGCTTATTTGAAAGAAGCTATGTTAACTGATGTTCTTTACTCCTGCAGGAGTTATGCAGCAACCCCCACCTGTTTGTGGACGGCCTCAGCGCCCACGACCTGCACCAAGGCCAGCTGGGAAACTGCTGGTTCGTTGCTGCCTGCTCCAGCCTGGCCTCCAGAGAGGCTCTGTGGCAGAAGGTGACACAACACACACACACACACACACACACACACACTACTTCATGTTTTACTGTCTGTGTCGTATTTACATAAAAACACAGTAATAATGACGAATGGATCAAACAATATTTCAAGAGGTTGTTAAATACCACGTCAGTTAAAGTGTGTGTGCGTTGCTGGGTGTGGGCATGTGTGTGTATATGGGTGTCACATTTGTGTAAGTGGGTGTTTGTTTACTTAAGATTTGTGTTTTCTTTGTGTGTAATCCAAGTAAATTTTTCTTATAGATTACCAACACACACACGTAGGGTGCGCGTGTGTGCGTGTGCGTGTGTGTTTGTTTGAGGCCTCTGCAAACATCCGGTTCAAGAGCGACACAGTAACACACACAGTCTCACACACACACACACACACTCACACTCACACACACACAGTTGCTGCTTGAACCCAGAGTTCAGACTTTGATCAGTGTGATCACACGTTTCCTCCACCACGTGGCAGCAGCAAGCTTCAAGCTGCCTCGGAGGCTTTACAATCTGCACAGTTGTGACACCCTCTGTCCTTAGACCCTCGAACCGAGGTCAGGAAAAACTTCAAAAAAGCCTTTATGGGAAAAAGAAGAAACCTGAGGAAGAGCCACAGATGAGGGATCCCTCTCCCTGGGACGGACAGACGTGCAATAGATGCCACATGTACAGAGAACATCATCATCAGTCATATATGGAGTTAAACATGGTTTATAATAAACTGTAGATAAACTGAGTTCATTGGTTTAGTCCATGTGTGAAGGTATCACAGGTAATGGAAATGAGTCCGTGAGTCCAGGTGCATCTCTAGATGTCCTCATATGGAGCTCTGGGCCACTCGACCTTCTCTCCACAACACAGACACAGATCATGTCCCCACCAGGCCAGTGAACCTCAGACAGATGGACCACAACCAGAATCAGTGAGGAACCTGCAAGACTGGAGAGAACAAAGAGGACCGGGGCTCCGGCAGTAACATGCACTTTACAGGACATAAGAGTATTCACATTAACCAATTTAACCAATTTAACCAGTCGGCTGACTCAATTTTGCACTATTACTATATCTGTTTGCACTCTCTGTGATTTTGCCTTGAGGACACAGTTGCATGTTTGAATGATTTAATGATCATTCAACAATGTATTGATCATATATAACCTCATGAATTGTCCCCAATCCTGTCAGGACATCTGGAGAATTAAAACATCTGGAGGATTAAAACATCTGGAGAATCGGATGTGCAGGTCGGCTATAACGATGAACTCATAAACAGACCAAATGGGGACGAATGAAGAAAGAGCAGCATTTTTGTATGCAGTGTGTAAAATTTTTTCTTACAGTCAAAATTCCAAATTTTGTTTCTGTCTCCGAAAAGACTCAAACAAAAAGAATACGAATAACTTTATTAATTTCGAAGGAAACTGTAGTGCCAGAGTACAATACAGTAACAATAAAATAATAACAAATAACAGTAAAAAAAAAGGTCTAAAAAGTAAAAATAAGAAGATACAATACAAACTGTCTTAAGTAAGTAACAAGTGAAGATAAGGAGTGCACAGGGAGTTGCTGCATAGTGAGAATGAGCCAGTCTGAGACATTTGCATAGATGTAAAAACTATTTCCAAGAAAAAAAGATGCAAATGAAGAATATTGCACATAATAATACAAATAATAAAAACTATTGTATGAATATACTATCACCTATAAAACTATGTCAGTGTACATAATATATTATTTACACAGAAATACAGAAAATATATTGCACATGAAATGGTTATGGACAGATATATACAGATATATTGTTAATCTTATTTACAGTAAGGTGTGAGAGGGAAGTCCTGAGTGGTGACTTCCTGGGGGGGAGGGTGGGCAGAGGCTCCTTCGTCAAACCTGTTAAAAAACAGATTTAGCTTGTTGGCTTCATGTAGGTCTCCTTCCATCATCTGGCTCGCCTTCTTTCCATGACCAGTGATGGTTTTCAGCCCACTCCACACCTCCCTCATGTTGTTCTGCTGGAGTCTGCTCTCCAGCTTTCTCCTGTAACAGTCCTTGCCCTCTGCGATCTTCTCCCTCAGCTCAGTCTGCACCTTCTTCAGCTCCTCTTTGTCTCCCCTCCTGAATGCTGCCTTCTTCCTGTCCTTGATGTCCTTGGTCACCCAGGGTTTGTTGTTTGTGGGTGGCAGTAGCTCAGTCTGTGGGGACATGGCTTGGGAACCTTAGGGTTGCCGGTTCAAGTCCCCCACAAACCAGAGCTGAGGACTTCACTCTGGCATCTCTCCGCCAGTTTGCGTGTGTGTATCTCTATGTGTATATGTAAAAATGTAAAGAAATAATAACATGTACATTTCCCCATGAGGAGACTAATAAAGGGTCTTCTTCTTTGGAAAACAACGCACAGTCTTAGCGGGGATGATATTGTTCATACAGAAGTTAACATAGTCTGTGATGCAGTTTTCCGATGTCCTCTCCCTGCGCATCACAGAGCACATCCCAGTCAGTCGCCTCAAAGCAGCCCTGTAGACTTTGTTCTGCCTTCTGTGACCACCTCCGGACAGTTCTGGTGATCACAGGTTGCTGCTGGACCTCAGGAATGTAGCAAGGCTTTAAGTGGACCAGACCAGATCTGATCTGCTGAGAGCAGGGAGAGCTGTGCAGCTGTCTCCTTAACATTGGCATCCAGTGTTTTCTTGTCTCTTGTCTTGCAATCCACAAACTGCTTGAAAGTGGGCAGGGATGATGACAGGTTGGCATGATTAAAATCCCCAGAGATAGCTATGAAGGCACTGGGGTACAGAGTCTGTAGTCTTGCAGTCACAGAGCTGATGAGGTCAGTAGCCCGCGACTCGTTGGCCACCGGTGGGATGTAAATAGTGATGATGATGATGGCGTGGGAATACTCTCTGGGCAGATAGTATGGATGAAGATTCACTGCTAACAGTTGGGCTGCACATGCTCCTTCACAGTGATGTGTCCAGGGTTGCACCACTTTCATTTTATCATCTCAGTTTGTTTCATTTTCCAAATTTTGTTTCTGCCTCCAAAAAGACTCGGACAAAAAGAACAAACTAAATTTAACTGAAGGTCCACTTTCAGCGTCTCTGTCCCGCTGAAGCTGCTCACCACAGTCAAAATGCTTTTCCAGAGTCAGATTAATTAAAAATCTGCAGGTTTCAGTAAAGTACAAACATATGAGCAGAATATGAAGCACAGAAACACAAAGCAAAGCTTCAATCAGCTGTTATTGACCAACAGCTGTTTGCGATCATTGGTAATCTATTACTCAGAGTTGGAGTCACACAGTGAATCGTTTGTGAAATCAGATCTGTTGGGACATTTTTATTTATTAATCTCTGCTGAAGAACAAAACACTTTTTCACGTCGGGAGTTTTCAGATTTCCACCTGAAATCATGTCTGAAAGTTTATTTCGTGTTGCTGCTGATCATTTAAACAGATTAAGAGATCGATTTTGTTCACTTGTTTGGATTTATGCCCAGTTAAGAGAAAAGTGGCGTGTTTTTTACTTTCCAACAGTTGACCACCCCCCCCCCCTCGCCCCCCCCCCCTTCAGTCCAGTAACACCGATAAACAGGACCAATGAGAGCGCAGACAGCTTTCAGTCGATATTTATGTCACTTCATTGATCTTTGATTCAGGACAACAGCTTTGCAAAGTGAATATTTGATATTCAAGCTGACAAAATAATTCAGAAACAAAATAAACATCAGAAACAGTAAGAACAAGTCAGTCGATATACAGATTATCAATATTCAGCTGATCAGTAACAGCCTGTTTTATTTATTTTGTTTCCTCACAGGTTTGTTATTCAAAACTTGATTTCAAAGAATTATTTATTATGAGGTTTCAACAACATCGTCAGGTAACATTGTGTGAAGACATTTTAATGTTTTCTGTAGGAATTTTAAATATTTTTAAGTTGATTCATTGATCGTTGAAGCATCACCAGGAAACGAGGGTTAGATTAATAATAAGTTAACATAAAGTGCCTTCATCTGCATCGCCCAGGTTTGATGTTTTTACTACACACATGGAGAAAAAGACTTTATTCTGACCTGCTCAGAGTTTGGACATTTGAAAGTTCATCAGTGAGTTTTTGAGGAAGATTAACCAACACTAACAGGACTCTATGCGTCATTTCTCTGGCATGAACTCCACTGAGCAGCTGAGATTCGCTGCCTCAGCCCCGTCCTTTAAGGCAAACAGGAAGTACATGACCTTCCTGACCTTGGCCAGTTCGGCGATCCTTTCGCCAAACTCCTGCATGTCGGCCTCCAGCCACTTCAGCGGCGAATCCTCGGGGTCGCCTGCATTTCGCCAGAATGTCCCGATGGGCTCCAGCAGCTGGCGGGTCATCAGGTTGGTGAGGTCGGGGGTCCAGTGCTGCGAAATGCCGGTGATGGTGACGCGACCGTGGCCGGTGAGGGAGAAGTACCAGCGGGAGAAGTTCAGCTCCTGGGAGGGGAAGTCGAGCCGGTACACAAACTCGTGAGGAAGCAGCAGACGCTCCCCGTCCTGACGCTTCTGCCCCGACCGCTGCAAAGACGACACACGAAGACGCATCATCTGCACGGGACGAGAAAGACAACATGCATCACTGAGCGTGTTGATCTACAGCAGACGGTACGAGAGCAAAGATGATGGAGTCACATGTTCAACTCTTCAAAACCCAAAGAAATTATTTCACAATTAAAGAAACACATCGTAGAAGCTGGTTTAATCAAATGTTTTTGATCCCAAAGCCTCGGAGTTGCTGACATTTAAACTCCTCTGATGAAGAAAAAGGACTAACTGAGCATATAAACATTATTTCACCTGTTAAACCAGCGAGGAAAGTTAAAATATTCAGAGTAAAATATTCAAAAATAAAAAAATGTATTTTTAATAATAAATTCGATTCCAAACATTCTTTGTTAAAAAAGTAGAGTATTATAGTATCTCTGTAAGATATTAAAGTTTAATCACGTTGACTCAGCTGAAGGAAACATAATTAAAGGTTTGAACATCAGGTGATGTTTTTTGGTGCAGACAGAAACTCACCTCGGTCAGAGCGGCGTCCTCAGTAAAACTCAGCACCATGGCGTTGGAGGCAGCTTTGTCCATGTCCGACCTCGAGCTTCGAGTCCTGGCTGGAGATCTGCTGTGATGCTGCAGTTTATCCTATCGGCTCATGTGCCTTCCCCGTCTGTGTGTCCCTCCCCTTTTCCAGCCGGTACCATCACACTGCAGCAGTTTCTCTCTTTTGTTCGCCCCGCCCCCTCCCACCCTATCCTGCCCCCTCCCGTCCCATCCTGCCCCCGGGGGTAGTTTGGTTGGGATGCATTGATCAGCCACATTAGATTGGGGGGGGGTCGATACTCACACAGCATCAGTCTTAATAATTAGTCGTCATGTTGTGAATTGAACCCTGCTGCGCTTGTTTCAGTCTTTTAAAGGTAAACGATGTTAAAAAAAAAACCTGTTTATAGGAGCTTCACTGAAAACAGCAGCAGGATGAGTCTTTACAGTGAAATAATTTATTCTGAATATGATGGATCAGGTTGTCTGAACCTGAAGCTTTTTCTGAAGCTGTGTGTGATGTGTGAGGGCGCTAAGCAACAGGAGGCGCTGATGACGTACAGCAGGGAACTTTCCTGAGACTTCAGGGAGCTCGACCGGTCGCAGCTCAATGGATCAGTAATTTATTTATATCAGTCGTTCATGCAGGTTGTGACGGTGTGTGTAAGTGTGTGTGTGTGTCATCAGCAGGATGTGGGTGGATTTCATTCCCTTGTTAAAACTTTTGACGTCCTCAGTCGCTTGTGTTAACGGGACGCTGAAGGTTAATTAAGGGGAAACAGGTGGATCACTTGATGTTTTTCTCTTTTTAGGAACCAACAGACCACAAATATATTTCACTTTATTTCTTATTTTACATTTCGTTTATTTAGTGATGTTCAGATTTGTCAGAGCTGATTATTTCTGTTATTAGTGGATTAAGAATAGAATAATCTGGAATAAAATGCTCTTGTTCGATGGTTTTGTTTGTAATTTAAAATAGTTTTGGTGATTTTAACCTGTTTATGTACTGGATCTTTTTGTGCTCTTTTTAGCGTTTTATGAAATCTTTCATGCATTTATTTATTTACACCATTGTACTGCATTGTACTGCAATACATGCAACAGTGGGATACTGTTCAAAATATCCATGAAACTTTTTACAAAAAATGAATTTATAAATTTATATTTATGTATTTATAAAAGACTATGAGAGACTGTACATAGGCGCATAGGATGAATACATAGATAAATATGATAAATAGATAAATAAAATAAATACATAGATGAATAAAGAGAAGAGAGAAATCAGTGTTGGACAGCCTGGCTGTAGCTCACAGTAGAAACATCACGTCAGTGTGTTTTCTCCGTTTTAAACTGACAGCAGCATGTTTTCAGTTGCCGGATCTAATCAGTCAGCCATTCATCGTTAGAGCAGGACATTTAAAATAAACACTTAACCTAACCTTACCACTTAACCTACATGAACCAAAAACCTCAGGACTTCTCAATAAACACAATTGCTATCAACAGTTTTGTGATGAATTTCACATGTGGAGGAAGTTTTCTGTGGAAACTTGTCACTAATGCTTTATATTACTATTATTGATTACAGGTAAAAATATGGACACTTTATTCATTTACCATGAAAAACATTATTTACAGTATTTTACTGTGTTTAATTACGTACGTCTGATTTTCTTTCTACACATATTGAGCATCATTAGAGGAAGATTTCATCATTTTCATTCAAATTATTGTTGATCATATGACAATAAAAGAAACAGAAGTCTAATTCACAGAGGGAAAACTTCAGTTATCCTTTTGCAGAGAGGTCAAAGGTCAGTGTCAGCACACTGCATCTGTCCTGTTTGTTTCCACTGGTATCACAGCACAGAATGAAGACGGAGGATGAAGAAGGAGGATGACGATAAAGGATAAAGATGTGTTGTCACAGTAAAGCTCACGTAATAAAAACGGTATCTGTTTTCCAGGTGATTCCTGACTGGAAGGACCAGGAGTGGGATGAGGAGAAACCTGAGTCCTACGCCGGGATCTTCCACTTCCGGTTCTGGCGGTTCGGTGAGTGGGTGGACGTGGTGATCGATGACCGGCTGCCCACGGTGAAGGGAGAGCTGGTTTACTGCCACTCCAATGACAGCAACGAGTTCTGGAGCGCGCTGGTGGAGAAGGCCTACGCCAAGTAAGCAGCTCCACTTTGTGTTGGTTTATTTGGGAGCTAACAGACACTTAAAGTCTGCTGAGACTCTGGAGGAATTTAGTATGATGGTTCTGCTGTTTCATCCTTTACTTTCTGAAGAGCCACGTTTGTCCTCAGTCTGTCACTGTGAGCATTCCTGAGGGTGTTGACTGTTTTCTCTTTCTATGTTTCATCTGCATTAATCTAAAATCAGCCCAGAATGCAACAGTGAACTGATTTAAGGTGCAGATTTGATGTTGAACCAGTTGTTCATCTTTTCTACTCATGTACTCATGAATTTGTTCGTAGTCTGACCTCACGATCAGCCATGATGATGAAATGATGAAGGTCCAGCTGTAAACACTTTTAAATAAA
Organism: Scortum barcoo; assembly: GCA_023238725.1. NCBI lineage: Eukaryota > Metazoa > Chordata > Actinopteri > Centrarchiformes > Terapontidae > Scortum > Scortum barcoo. Next base: position 99,324 of record CM041552.1, on the reverse strand, counting down.
ACAACATTCATTAAAAAGGCTTCATTAGACAATAATACTTACAACGATTAATTTACTACATTAATGTATTAAAGAAACTGAAGCCTTTTCACCCTCTTCAGTTGTTATCATAGGCAACAACTATAAAAAATGAGTGTCTCCATCCTCACTGTCAGTGGAGTATTGTTGAAGTCGGAAAACAATACCAAAACTGGGGGGGCGGGGGACGAGTCAAGACCAGGATAAGGACCAGAGCGACTCTCAAACTGCAGGACACTGAAAGAAAATGAAACGTACTGATGATTGTTTGTGGTGTTTGTAGGATGTATGGATGCTATGAGGCGCTGGATGGGGGCAACACGGCTGACGCTCTGGTGGATTTCACCGGGGGGGTGTCGGAGCCGATGGACTTGGTGGAGAACGGGTTCGAAGAAGATGAAGAGAAACGCAGCGAGCTGTTTGAGAGAGTCCTGAAAGTCCACAACAGAGGAGGACTCATCAGCTGCTCGATCCGGGTGAGCAGACGAAGCTTCACGGTCGCTGAACGGTTCGATGAAATTATTTAATAACGACTGACGTCTCTTCCAGGCGACCAGCGCAGCCGACATGGAGGCCAGGCTGGCCTGCGGCCTGGTGAAGGGCCACGCCTACGCCGTGACAGACGTCCGCAGGGTGAGGCTGGGCCACGGCCTACTGGCCTACTTCAAGTCAGACAAACTCACTATGATCCGCATGAGGAACCCCTGGGGGCAAAGAGAGTGGAACGGGCCGTGGAGCGACAGGTGAGGGGACGGGGGGGCGTTTGTGGCGTTTAACAGAGCGAGAATGAAGAAGAGTCAGGCTTGTCCTCCATGATGCATTTTGGTATCACACTATTAACTGTAGAGGTTTGACTCGTCAGGTGATGAAGGCCAACATGGACACAGACAGTGATCTCAGAACAATTCACATCCCTTATTTAAAGCAGCTCAGTGAACTCTTCATGTTGATGTTGGCGCCCCCTGTGGTCAAAGTGTTTCCTCTAACGTTAGCTCACATGTTCCCTCCGCTTCACTTCACCGGGAGGAGACGGACCTTCAGTCAGCAGCTGAAGAAAGTTGAACTGATCGAGAACAAACCTCAGCAGCGTTTAGTCTGGTGTGAGGAAACATGTGAGCCGGTAGCAGCGTGAAGAAGAACTGTTAGAAAATGACAGAAACAGAAAACCTGCTGTCTGCTGGGCTGGTTTGCTTCATACAGAGACATCAGGATTAAACTGAGACTGCTTTAACTAGAATTGTTGGTACATCAATGTAAAAATATTACTTCATTCAAAATCCTACTTGAGTAAAAGTGCATAAGTTTAATCAGAGAAATGTTTTTAACAATCGTGATCATTGTCCAGTAAAATGTCTAATTATTAGATGATTATAATACCGAAGAACCAGTGATTATCTACAGTCAGCTTATTTTCAGTTCTCGCACCCACAGAGTCACATGATCAAATAAACCTTCATCTGAGATCATTGATGGGGCAGAAAAGGAGAAAAAGTATTGCATCATTTTAGCTCTTTGGATCTATAAATGTAGTGTTAAAAGTATAAAGCCGCAGGAAATACTCAAATAGCTCACAGTTGTACTTGATAAATGTATTTACTTACTTTCCAGCTCGGACAGAAAAGATCTCAGGTTTCTCACAACAGCATTAAATTAAACGTTTGAGGTCTGCAGCAAACAAAGACTCTTTTTAATTTGAACATTTTTATAATATTTTTATATACAAATATTTTCATATACAAACTAGGAATCAAGACTGAAACCGTATCTGTCCCTTTATTTCTGTTTACATGGCCAACTGTGGTTAGTTAACATATAAAAACACAGTGATCCTTCAAAGTAAAACCACCATAAAGTTAGTTATTAGTGAGGTGGTGGTCCAGAACCATTTAACATATGATATGATTGTTTTTCTTTAATTTGTCATCCATCAGTTTATGTTTTTACTACCTACATTTCCTTTTATGATTGTTAGAAGAATTAGCATGTGTTTCTGCCTGTTTGCAGCTCAGAGGAGTGGAAAAAGGTCAGTCAGAGTGAGCGGGAGAGGATCGGCGTCACTGTGCAGGATGACGGAGAGTTCTGGTGAGTTTTCGAGCTTTGAAGCCACAAACCTTCAATAACTCACTGTGATTACATTTGTTTGGCGTTAGTTATTTGATTTAATTTGAATTGTGAATTTCTCTTGGAGATCAATAAAGTATCTATCTATCTATCTCTATCTAATGGATCACTTTACTGATTTTCAGGTCACCTCTAAAGGTCATTCTTCTTCCTTTTGTTTCCTCCTTCATCACAGATTTCACAGCAGCTTTCAATAATCTCTCTCTCTTCCTGCAGGATGACATTTGATGACTTCATCGCTAACTTCACAGACCTCATCCTGTGTCGTCTCATCAACACATCCTATCTGAGTTTCCATAAAACCTGGGAGGAAGCCGTGATGCAAGGCTCATGGCGCCGCCACGAAGACCCGCTCCTCAACCGGGCAGGAGGCTGCACCAACAACAAGCGCTCCTTCCTCCAGAACCCGCAGGTGTGTCGCGATCTGACTCAACGTCAGGTGAGACATCAGCGACTCTTAATCAGTCTGACAATGTGTGCGGCTCTTTTTTTGTGCTGCAGTTCGTGTTTGACGTGAAGAAGCCGGAAGACGAGGTCCTGATCTGTCTGCAGCAGAAAGACCGCAGAGCCACGCTGAGAGGGGGGCGAGGAGAAAACCTGGCCATCGGCTTCGACATACACAAGGTCAGCTCAGAGTGTGTGTGTGTAATGTGTGTGTGTGTGTCAGATGATGTTAATGTTAGCTAGGCAATTGCACCAATAAACCGTCAGCTTTGTGTGCCATAGTGAAATGTCTGTTAAGAAACTGTATGATCGTTACGGTGCCGTCGTTGTCTTCATAAAACATTTGTGTGATATAAAGCCTCCACAGTTTTGTCTTAAGGTCCTAAAAACTGAGCTGTACCTCCAAAAGTCAGAGTAAAAAGAAAACACGACACATTCAAAGAAAAGGCTCCAAATCAAACTAAAATCTTTGTCTCATTCAGGGTTTTTTCTCCGAATCGTTGCTGTCAGTCAAACATCTGTTTGAACGACGGGCTCGTCTCTGAGCTGGACTCTGATTGGTCAGATGCTTCAGTCTGAATAAAGTGTCTGTGTGCTCAGGTGGAGTTAAACAGGACTTACCGTATGCACGTCACCCAGCAGAAGGTTGGTGGGAGCATCTACATCAACTCCAGGTCTGTTTTCAAACGCATCAACCTGATGGAGGGACGCTACGTCATCATACCCACGACCTTTGACCCCGGCCTGGAGGGAGACTTCCTGCTCCGCATCTTCACCGACGTGCCCTCCGACTGCAAGTATGAACACACACAAACACACCAAAGTCCAACTTTTCACTTTGATTCAGGCTTTTGTAGATGAGGAGGCGTGGCCTGAACAGAGCCGCAAGCTAACAGTTTCCCTGTCTGTCTGCCTGCCTGCCTGCCTGCCTGCCTGCCTGTCTCTGTCTGTCTGTCTGTCTGCCTGTCTTTCTTTCTGCAGGGAGCTGACCCTGGACCAGCCTCCTGAGACCTGCTGGTCTGGACTCTGTGGTTTTCCGTCTCTGGTCTCTCAGATTCACGTGCTGAGGGCGGATGGACTCGCGGGACACGACTCTGACGGAGGTGGACTGTGAAGTTTAATCATGTTAATCGGCGTGTGAAGGCGTTATGTCCTGAATGATTATTGATTAGGTCGTATTATTACTTATTAATTGTTGCTGAACCCCCACCTGCAGGTTTTTGTGATAGCAAAAGATTTTAAAACGCTGTGTCGCCTGGAGAGAAAGAAAGCAGCTACGAGAGCTTCATCAGACTCACCTTTTCATTTGTGTGTGTGTGTCCAGTGTCGGACCCCTACGTCATCATTCGCTGTGAGGGGCAGAAAGTTCGCTCTGCCGTCCATAAAGACACTCGAAGCCCCGTCTTCGACACGAAGGGGCTCTTCTACAGGAAGAAAGCCAACCAGCCAATCAGCATTGAGGTTTGTGTGTTAATTGTGTGTATGTGTGTAGAAATTGTTTACTTTGTGTGAGTTTTGTTGTTGACCTCGTGTCTAACCATCCCTCAGATCTACAACCACAACCTGCTGAAGGACTCTTTCCTGGGTCAGGTGAAGTTTCCGGCTGAACAAGGCGAATTCCAGCAGACGCTTCACCTGAGAGACAAGGGTGATCAGCGTGACAACGACCTGCCCGGGACCATCACTGTCGCCATAGTAACCAGCACAGTGCTCACCAACATCTGAGACCACGAAACCGTCCAGTCAGGGCCGTTCCAGCATTCGGTGCTTGTTCTGAATTACAGGTTTATCTGTAAGGGTCAATATTCATCAGGTGGAGAAGGTTTATTATTTACTATTTACTAAAGTTTACTCTGTGGAAGATCCACATCCAGCAAAACGTTGGTACAGATCATCAGAGGAGCTGAAGAAAAATACAAACAAGAAATTCTCTCCAAGTGTTTCAGCTTTTTGCCTATAAATGTCTGTTTACAGTATCGTATATACGTAAAGTATATCTATAGTAATATTATACATACAGTATATATTATCTAATATTAAATACTCAGAATATAGTATATACTTTGTATGTATATATACATCTATGTGGTCTGAATACCGTGAAAACATGGAGCTTATAAACTTTGTTTACAGTTTCCTTTTCTTCATGTTATATCTATCAACTATAAAGCTCAGTTATTCAGCTGTTTAATGTCTTATTTTAATTTAGTTTATTTTTGTCTTTTATTTTTATTTACTCTTTTAAAATCCTGAAGTATCTTTTTATATTACCTTTTTATATCTTGTTTGTTGCCTCCCATGTCTTCTGTAAAGCACTTTGTACTGCCTGGTTGAAAGGTGTTGAACAATAAACTTGCCTTGCCTGGATGCATAACGCTGTGTATTAAACACACTTAAACACATCTTTACTTCACTGAGGCAGACCTGCAGACACAGGTCAAGTAAGTAAAGTTTATTTCTAGAGTACATTTAATCACAACTACACGTTGAAACATTAAAAAACACAACAACAGACACATGACAGAGTTAGAGAGATGAAAACAGATGGAAAGGTTAGAATAAAAAAAGAATCAAAATGTGTCTCTACCCTCAGTTTGAAAACAGATTAAAAGCAAAAGTCTGTCACCTTAAACCATTTTAGACATGACGTACAAGACATATTTGTTGTTTAATCTAAGACGGGTCTAAAAATCAGAATCAACTTTATTGGTCACGCATGTGAACACATTCAAGGAATTTCACTCAGCTTTTAATGTACATATCCAGAAATACACAGCTAAAAACAAAGACAAACATTAAACTACTGTGTACAGATAAACATATGCGTATAAATATATGTGTAGAAAAGTATATATATATAATTATGTATTTATACAGGTTGGGTGGGTGTTTGTGTTGCAGGTTATTGATCCTGACTGTGTTAAATGTTGATCACAATCGGTCTGAGGAAAGACACTGTTCTTGTGTCTGGTTGTTTTGGTGTTCAGAGCTCTGCAGCGCCTCCCAGAGGGGAGGAGGTGAACATGTTCAGGGTGTGATGATCTGCAGTGATGTTTCCTGTGTGTTTCCTTACTCACCTGGATGGAGGGCAGGTTGATGATTTTCTCTACTGTCCTGACTGTCCATTGTGTCTGTTCATTTGGTGGCTGATCCAAACAAAAAGGTAAAAACAGAATTTTAAAATGAACAGGGAGGTGATGTGCTCGCTCTTTAGTACCAGACAGTATTCTTGCAGGTGCATTTTGGACCATCTGAAGACGAGTTGATGAGGCCTGAGTTTAGGGACTTTCTGGGTTAGGGGTTAGGGTTAGGATTATATTCCAACGTAGAGTAGCTGGAATGTTTGTTTAACTTTAAGAAATGTGCTTATTCAGCTTTATTTAACTTTATGATACAAAATCCTAGTTGGAACTTTTACTGTTCATTCCTAAGAAAAAGAAACATCAGCCATACAATCAATAAATATATACGTAACTGTGTTTAATCTGTGGAAAATCTGCAGATAAGTCTTTGTTTTTGTCAGCTGTGCTGCTTTATACTAACAAGTGTCTGCAGCTTCAGATAACACAAAGACTTTAAAGTTCTGCTCTGCATTCAGTGGCCTTTCAGCCTCACATCGCTCATCAAAATGTCCCTCAGTATGTTTGGCACGTTTCTGTGGAAATGAAGCAGCACATACTCCATAACTGGGCTGTGATCCGCCTCCCAGAATGAAGAAACAAACACAAGAGTTCATCTGCTTCATTCTGCAAGTCGCAAACTGTGAACTCACATCTGATTCCTGCCCACCGACTGATGAGTCCAAGGGAGAGGCAGACTGGCAGAGTGAAACCCTTTAATGGGGCAGCTGTAGATCAATACTGAACCCAAAGTTGATTGATTGTGGGAAACTTTCCGGGGCGACCCAAATGGAAAGTAATGGGTGAAAGTTTTTAACTGTACAAAGTCAGTTTGGACACGTGAAATTCCCAATGAAAGATGTTTGGATGTTTTTAGGATTTGTAGAATATGGGCCAATAAAATTAAGTTAATGTGAATGATGTTGTATTAATACACCCCCCACCCCCCCGTTCAACCAGACTTTGGACCAGCTGCTTTCCTCTTTTTAGCTGTAGGCTCTCAAAGGAAGTTTATACAAGCTTATATTGTAGAGTGACAAAGAAATGTGCCCTTGAACCCTTGTCATGTAAATGTAATGAGTTTTTTACTTGTTTACGTTTGATGGTTTCTGTGGGCGGAGCCTAAGATAGAAGATGACGCTTTAGATCAAAGGATGTTTTAAGATAATGTCACATCCTGTTTCATACAAATAATATGACAATGTCAGATTGATGTTCACAGAATACACCACTAACAATGGAGGAAATAAAATATTCAAAAGAAGAGCTCCACTGGAAGCTAAACAGCTTGAAGGAAACATATAAAGGAGATAGAAAGTCCTGGCACAATGAACTCATTTTAAAAAGTGAAGAAATAGACCAACTGGAGGCTGAAGTCCGGGCTTTACAGAAAGAGGTGAAGTCTGCCAACAAAAGGGAGATGGAACTAAAACTACAAATACTGGCAGCTGAATTTAACAATGCAAAGCAAGACATGGTCATGAAAAGTCTCTGTGAGGTGACAGAAGAGCAGCTGGAGAAAATAAACGCTCTGAAGAAAGACAGATTGGACCTGATTAACAAGGTGTCTGTCTTAGAGGAAACTGTCAAAGAGAAAAACAAAGTCATCGGAGACAAACGGCAGGAGAGAGCTGCTTTAAAGAAGAAAAACTGTGTGAGGGTCTCGTACATGTGAGGCCGTACAAAGATGATGCTCTCTTTCATTCTGCAATACAAAAACACAACATTTGGGCAAATTGGAAACTGTAAATGGCATCTAAAAAGGGAACAATCAAATGCCCATTTTTCCATCAATAAAACCAATAAAATAACAAAGTTGAATCTCAAGTTGCAGATTTGTTTCTATTTGCTGTATCTGTGGTAATTTGTTGGTGATTACAGGGTGACTTCTTTCATAATTCAAATTTATGAATATTCTGCATGAAAGGACAGACAACGTTAGCCACTCACTGCTAAACATAGTGGAGCATTAGAGACTAACAAAAACAGCTAAAAGAGAGTAAATATTGGTGCTGCAGATAAATGTGATGTTTCTGTGTAACTGCTGGATGTGTAAATAAGCAGCTGTTTGCTAACAAGGTCGTCATATCGACCTAAAAGATGATTTTTCAAAGTGTGACGACTGAAACAATAAGCTTGTTTGGAAAACAAACTGAACACATCCGACGTCTCTTTAAAAGGTGTGAATGTTTTAACAGTGTCTGCTGACCCTGACCCTGATCCTGGTCCTGACACCAGCAGGTGTCGTGGTGCTCCTTTATTTTCAGTGAGGTCATAAATCCCTGTGACACTGGAACCCAGCAGGACTTGTCATGCTGCATTTAATGTCTCCTCGTAAACGCCACCATCACATAAAACCATGTGTTGCTGCTTTAAAGCACTTTTGGTTTTAATAAAAGTTTTATAAAATCTGAATTAAACATGAGCAGAGTAAACTACAAATAGTACTTAATTATATTATGTGTTATATTCACCACGAGCCACCCATCGGTGCTTGCCCTGGATCAGTACCAGTTCTCCATGATGAGGATGTGATGTGGATCCAGTCTCCATGATGAGGAGGTGATGTGGATCAGGTCTCCATGATGAGGAGGTGATGTGGATCAGGTCTCCATGAAGAGGTGAGGATCAGGTCTCCATGATGAGGATCAGTCTCCATGAGGTGATGTGGATCAGGTCTCCATGATGAGGATGTGATGTGGATCAGGTCTCCATGATGAGGATGGTGATGTCTCCAGAAGAGGAGGTGATGTGGATCAGGTCTCCATGATGAGGACGTGATGTGGATCCAGTCTCCATGAAGAGGAGGTGATGTGGATCAGGTCTCCATGATGAGGATGTGATGTGGATCAGGTCTCCATGATGAGGATGGTGATGTGGATCAGGTCTCCATGATGAGGATGGTGATGTGGATCAGGTCTCCATGAAGAGGAGGTGATGTGGATCAGGTCTCCATGATGAGGATGTGATGTGGATCAGGATCTCCATGATGAGGATCAGGCTCCATGAAGAGGAGGTGATGTGGATCAGGTCTCCATGATGAGGACGTCTCCATGATGAGGATCAGGTCTCCATGATGAGGATGTGATGTCTCCATGGATGATGTGGATCAGGTCTCCATGATGAGGACGTGTGATGAGGATGGATCAGGTCTCCATGATGAGGATGGTGATGTGGATCAGGTCTCCATGATGAGGATGTGATGTGGATCATCTCCATGATGAGGATCAGGTCTCCATGAAGAGGAGGTGATGTGGATCAGGTCTCCATGATGAGGACGTCTCCATGATGAGGATCAGGTCTCCATGAAGAGGAGGTGATGTGGATCAGGTCTCCATGATGAGGACGGATCTCCATGATGATGCCATGATGAGGATCAGGTCTCCATGAAGAAGGAGGTGATGTGGATCAGGTCTCCATGATGAGGATGGTGATCCAGTCTCCATGGAGGAGGTGATGTGGATCAGGTCTCCATGAAGAGGAGGTGATGGGATCAGGTCTCCATGATGAGGACGTCTCCATGGAGGATCAGGTCTCCATGATGAGGACGTGATGTGGATCCATCTAAAACGACTGTTAAAGGAGTTCATTCATCTACAGAACAACAAAGACACACCTGAAGTTGAACAACATGATTATGGACACGTGTGACAGGTATGACAGGAAGTAGAAGCAACTTTACTGATGCTAAATGTTCATAATTCAGATATTAAATAGAAACTAATGCAATGGTTGAAGACTACTGGAGCGGTACACTAACATCAAAAGTATGAAGTATAATATTATTACAGAGTATTATAAAATGTCAGTTTCATGAAAACTATCCAGGATCAACGTGCCATGTGTGATAGATCCCGACAGTCCGTGAACGGCGCAGCAGTAGCCGCGTGGCCCCGCCCAGCGTGCACGCGCCTCACCGACTCTGCTGCGGTTAGTCTTTTTTCTGTTTTCATCTTCATCAGGATACTTTATAGGACGTTATTATTATTATTATTATTATTATTATTATTATTATTATTATTGTTTTGTTATTATCATTAGTACTAGTATTAGTATTTTTATTATCATCAGTAGTATTTCACTCTCTCCTGTCCAAACTGACGGGTTTCTTTCTACTTTTTATTTTTGAGTCTTTCCGTTAAAATCTGAATATTTTTGCAGTAAATATTTGATCCGGTTCTGCTCGTATTTGGGGGTCAGACCTCCTCAGCGGTTCTTGAGGCGGACTGTCCCGGTCTGATCGGTCCTCATGGCGGCTCATCGGGTGGGGCGGCGGGTCAGTAAGCTGAGCGGTACCCGGTCACCGGGTCAGAGTCTGCAGCGGCGGCAGGCCCGTGTCACCGTGAAATACAACCGGAGGGAGCTGCAGCGGCGGCTGGACGTGGAGAAGTGGATCGACCGCGGGCTGGACGAGCTGTACCGGGACCGGGTGAGTACTGCAGTACTACTGCAAAGAACCGATACTACTGCAAGATACTACTGTAAATACTACTACAAATACCACTGTTAATACTGTTGCAAGATACTACTGAAAGATATGACTGTAAAAACTGTAGTTTTAGGTCTACAGTGAAGGACGGGGCTTGAGTACTGCAGTAATACTACAGTTACAGTTACAGCACTTCAGTACAAACACACAACAACACAAACGACTGAAGCTCAGAGGGAAAATCGAAAGATGAAGAAAAAAACAGGAACACACAGTGTGTGTGTGTGCGTTACACTGTGTGTGTGTTACACTGTGTGTGCATTACAATGTGTGTGTGTGTATATGTGCGTTACACTGCTTTTTGCGTTACAATGTGTGTGTGCGTTACACTGTGTGTGTGTGTGTGTTACACTGTGTGTGTGTGCATTACTGTTACACTGTGTGTGTGCGTTACAATGTGTATGTGTGCGTTACAATGTGTGTGTGTGTTACACTGTGTGTTGCGTTACAATGTGTGTGTGCGTTACACTGTGTGTGTGTGTGTGTACATTACAATGTGTGTGTGTTACACTGTGTGTGTGTGTTACAATGTGTGTGTGTTACTGTGTGTGTGTGTTACACTGTGTGTGCACACTGTGTGTGTTACACTGTGTGTTACAGTGTGTGTGTGTGTGCGTTACACTGTGTGTGCATTACAATGTGTGTGTGTTACACTGTGTGTGTGTTATTACAATGTGTGTGTGTTACACTGTGTGTGTGCACAATGTGTGTGTGTGTGTGTGTGTGTGTGTGTGTTACACTGTGTGTGCGTTACATTGTGTGTGTGTGTGTGTTACGTGCATTACACTGTGTGTGTTACTGTGTGTAGTGTGTGTTGCACATGTTACAATGTGTGTGTGTTACTGTGTGTTACCTTACACTGTGTGTGTCGTTACACTGTGTGTGTGTGTACACTGTGTGTGTGTGTTACAATGTGTGTGTGCGTTACAATGTGTGTGTGTTACAATTTGTGTGTGCTTACAATATGTGTGTGTTACACTGTGTGTGTGTGTGTGTGTTACATTGTGTGTGTTACACTGTGTGCGTGTTATGTGTGTGTGTTACAATGTGTTACAATGTGTGTGTGTTACACTGTGTGTGTGTTACAATGTGTGTGTGCACTGTACAATGTGTGTGTGTGTGTGTGTGTTACACTGTGTGTGCGTTACAATGTGTGTGTGTGTTACAATATGTGGCACTGTGTGTGTGTTACAATGTGTGTGTGTGTGTGCGTTACAATGTGTGTGTGTGTGTTACACTGTGTGTGTGTTACAATTGTGTGTGTGTGTGTGTACACTGTGTGTGTGTGTTACAATGTGTGTGTGTGTTACACTGTGTGTTACACTGTGTGTGCGTGCATTACAGTGTGTGTGTGTGTGTGTTACACACTGTGTGTGTGTGTGTACACTGTGTGTGTGTGTGTGTGTGTGTGTGTACAATGTGTGTGTGTGTGTGTGTTACAACACTGTGTGTGTGTGTGTTACAATGTGTGTGTGTGTTACACTGTGTGTGTGTGTGTGTTACAATGTGTGTGTTACACTGTGTGTGTGTTACAATGTGTGTGTGCGTTACACTGTGTGTGTGTACATGTGTGTGTGTGCACTGTGTTACACTGTGTGTGTGTTACATGTGTGTGTGTGTGTTACAATGTGTGTGTGTTACACTGTGTGTGTTACAATGTGTGTGTGCACTGTGTGTGTGTGTGTGTGTGTTACACTGTGTGTGTGTGTGTGTGTGTGTTACACTGTGTGTGTGTGTGTTACACTGTGTGTGTGTGTGTTGTGTGTTACACTGTGTGTGTGTGTTACAATGTGTGTGTGTGTGTTACATGTGTGTACAATGTGTGTGTGTTACACTGTGTGTGTGTGTGTGCACAATGTGTGTGTGTGTGTGTGGGTACACTGTGTGTGTTACAATGTGTGTGTTACAATGTGTGTGTGCGTTACAATGTGTGTGTGCGTTACACTGTGTATGTGTGTGTGTTACACTGTGTGTGTGTGTTACACACTGTGTGTGTGTGTGTGTTACGTTACACTGTGTGTGCACAATGTGTGTGTGTGTGTGTTACACTGTGTGTGTGCAATGTTACAATGTGTGTGTGTTACACTGTGTGTGTGTTACACTGTGTGTGTGTGTGTGTGTGTTACACTGTGTGTGTGTTACAATGTGTGTGTGTGTGTGTGTGTGTTACACTGTGTGTGTGTGTGTTACACTTGTGTGCACAATGTGTGTGTGTTACAATGTGTGTGTGCAATGTGTGTGTGTTACACTGTGTGTGTGTTACAATGTGTGTGTGTGCGTTACACTGTGTGTGTGTATGTGTATGTGTGTACACTGTGTGTGTGTGTGTGCGTGTACACTGTGTGTGCGTGTACAATGTGTGTGTGTGTGTGTGTGTACACTGTGTGTGTGTTACAATGTGTGTGTGTGTGTGTGTGTGTAAAGTGTGTGTACAATGTGTGTGTGTTACAATGTGTGTGTGTGTGTGTGTGTGTGTGTGTTACACTGTGTGTGTTACAATGTGTTACAATGTGTGTGTGTGTGTGTACACTGTGTACACTGTGTGTGTGTGTACACTGTGTGTGTGTTACACTGTGTGTGCATTACAATATGTGTGTGTGTTACACTGTGTGTGTGTTACACTGTGTGTGCATACAATGTGTGTGTACACTGTGTATAATGTGTTGTGCGTATGTGTGTGTGTGTGTTATAAATGTGTGTGTGTAATGCAAAGTGTACACTGTGTGTGTGTACATGTGTGTGTGTGTGTACACTGTGTGTGTGTGTGTACACTGTACAATGTGTGTGTGTGTGTGTATTACACTGTGTGTGTGTTAATGTGGCGTAAAAGTGTATGTACAATGTGTGTGTGTGTGCACAATGTGTGTGTGTGTTACACTGTGTGTGTGTTACATTGTGTGTGCGTGCATTACAGTGTTACACTGTGTGTGTGTGTGCATGTGTGTGTGTGTGTTGCTACAATGTGTGTGTGTGTGTGTGTAAAGTGTGTATGTACACATGCTGTGTGTGCGTTACAATGTGTGTGTGTGTTACACTGTGTGTGTGTTACAATGTGTGTGTGCACTGTGTGTGTGTTACACTGTGTGTGTGTTACAATGTGTGTGTGTGTATGTGTTACACTGTGTGTGTGTGTACACTGTGTGTGTGTTACACTGTGTGTATTACATGTGTGTGTGTGTGTGTGTTACACTGTGTGTGTGCATTACGTACTGTAATGTGTGTTACACATATGTGTGCGTTACAATGTGTGTGTGCGTTACACAATATTACACATGTGTGTGTTACACTGTGTGTGTGTGTGTGTTACACTGTGTGTGTGTGTGTGCATGTGTGTGTGTGTGTGTGTGTACACTGTGTGTGTGTTACACTGTGTGTGTACACTGTGTGTGTGTGTATGTACACATATGTGTGTGTGTGTGTGTTACACTGTGTGTGTCACCGTTACATGTGTGTAAAAGTGCGTATAAATGTGTGTGTATGTGTACGTTACAATGTGTGTGTGTTACACTGTGTGTGTGCACATGTGTGTGTGTGTTACACTGTGTGTGTAATGTGTGTGTGTTGTGTGTGTACACTGTGTGTGTGTACACTGTGTGTGTGTACACTGTGTGTGTGTGTACACTGTGCTGTGTGTGTGTGTGTGTGTTACGTTACAATATGTGTGTGTGTGTGTGTGCTGTGTAAAGGGTATAATGTGTGTGTGTGTTATAGTAAAAGGCAATGTGTGTGTGTTACACTGTGTGTGTGTGTACACTGTGTGTGTGTGTGTGCGTGTAAATTGTGTGTGTATAATTAAGTGTGTGTTACAGTGTGTGACATGATATTACAGGTTAATGTGTGTGTGTTACAGACTGTCAGTGTGACTTTTATTGTTCAGTGAGTGTCAGTGTTGCGAGTGTTGAGCAAAGCCAGTTTCAGGTGATGTTGTTTGTGATAGGCTGTGAGGTCTGAGGAAGAGGACAGTAATTTCCTTCGAGATGAATAAAGTTGTATTTAAAAACAAAAGGACAGATTCACATGTTGTTTGTTGTGATAATGTAGTGAAAATATTGGACGCGATGGGAGGACCATATGGACGGGATGGAGTTTGGGGACGTGAAGTTGTAAGAAAACATATGGCCAGGTCCTCTGTGTGGGTGACGGCATCTGTAGGCCTGTAGGACAGAGGTTGTTAAAATTGTGGAGATCTGAGATGGAGTACAACGGCGGCATGGTCAGGCTCAGTGGCGCTAGCACGGAGCTACTTTTAGCTTGTAACCAAAAGCCGGGTGTCCGGAAGAGGAGAAGTGACGTGTACCCCAGAAGTATCCACAGGATGAACCACAGCATAACAGCGGGAGCAAGAAGGTAGCCTGGAAGGGTTACTAACCCAGTCCTGATTATGTCGGCTGGTGTAGTGTGGCGAGCAGGGAGGTCTGATTTTGTCGCAGCTTCGTAGCTTCAACAGAAGAACCATATTATATTTCGATATGATGTTTAGAGATTATACTTATACATTATACTTGGAGATTATATTTATATATTATGGAGACTATACTATATTATATTTAGAAATTATATTTTTGATCAGCAGAATTCTGGTAATAAAATGTTTTTTTCAGACAAATGAATCAGGAGACAGGGAGTTTGTTCACATCAAAGCATGAAAATAAGTTTGCAGTATTGAAGCTTCAGCAGGTGCACTGACTCAATTATCAGCCGCCGGAGCCAAAAAGGTTCAAATTTACTTCTGACAGGTTCGTTTTTCTCTCTGTCGACTCACTAAAGTGTGTTTAGTGAGTCCTGAGCATGAAAATAACAGTGCTACTGAACGCAGCAGGAGGTAGTGAAGGTCAGACAGGTGACTGAAGTTATTGTAGTAACTCTGATTCTGACCCTGCAGAGTCTCCTGCCTGTGTCGTACACCTGAAGTGGGCGTGGCTTAAAACAAAAATCACTTTCGAAGTATCAGATTGATTTAATATTGCTTTTTCACAGTCACAGTAATGCATTAAGTCTTTTCTGTTTTATTCTATTCATTTATTTGTTATTTGTTTATTTGTTCATGCTCACAAACACAAAGGGGGGGAAGTAACAATTTGTGTGTGTCTGTGTGTGTGTGAGAGAGTGTATATGTGAGTATGTGTAAAATATCTTGTTTTATTTGGTGATAAATAGATAATCAGATCTGCCCCTTTGGCTCCCGTCAGAGAACCCATCTGGAAACACACACACGTACAGTCACACACACACTCACTGATGTCTTCATTAATCAATATTTCTGACATCTTTTCTCTCATCTGTTTTCTTTCTGTCTTTTGTCTTTCTGCCCGTCCTCATCCCATTTATTTCTTCCCATGTGTGTGAGAGTGAGTGTGTGTGTGTGAGAGTGAGTGTGTGTGTGTGAGAGTGAGTGAGTGTGTGTATTTAAGTGTGTCTGTGTCTGTGTGTGTGTGAGTGTGTGTATTTAAGTGTGTCTGTGTGTGTGTGAGTGTCTCTGTGTGTGTTTGAGAGTGTGTGTGTTTATGTGAGTGTGTGTGTCTTAGTGTGCGTGTGTTTAAGCGTGTCTGTGTGTGTGAGTGTGTGTGTGTGTTTGTGTGTGTGTGTGTCTTAGTTTAAGCGTGTCTGTGTAAGTGTGTGTGTGTGAGTGTGTGTGTGTGTGTGTTTGAGAGCGTGTGTGTTTGTGTGAGTGTGTGTGTCTTAGTGTGCGTGTGGTTAAGCGTGTCTGTAACTATAATTCGGTAGTAATTTAATAACATCTTTTTTGATTAGCATTTTTGATAATTTATTTTCACGATTTTATTTTTACTTTTTTCCACATGTCTTATTTTTAATTTTTTTCTCCATTTTTAAAAAAAGGTTGTCTTTAGAAATGAGTCTTTAGTGACGCAGATTTAATAAAATATATGTATATATGCATTTTATATGTATGTATGTATATATGTATGTATGTGTATGTATTTGTATGTTTATAGTATGCATGTGTGTGTGTGTGTGTGTGTATATATATATATATATATATATATATATATATATATATATATATATATATATATATATATATAGACACACACACACGCGCACACACAGCTGTAATCTCCCCTGGCGTATCATGACAGAAGTAATCAAAATGAAGCTCTGCCTGAACAGAGTGACTGTTCACACCAACAGACATGTTAAAGGTTGTTTGTGTTGTTAGCATAGTAAACAAACAAAGAGTAAACAAACAGTAAATAAAGGTGTGTGATGTTGTTCAGGAGGACGAGATGCCCGAAGAGGTGAACATCGACGAACTGCTGGACCTGAAGACAGACGAGGAGAGAGCACACAGACTGCAGGTACCTGTCTGCCTGTATCTGTCTGTCTGTACCTGTCTGTCTTTATCTGTCTGTACCTGTCTATCTGTACCTGTCTGTACCTGTCTGCACCTGTCTGTCTGTACCTGTCTGCACCTATCTGTCTTTATCTGTCTGTACTTGTCTGTCTGCACCTGTCTGTCTGTACCTGTCTGTACCTGTCTGCACCTGTCTGTCTGCACCTGTCTATCTGTACCTGTCTTTACCTGTCTGTACATGTCTGTCTGCACCTGTCTGTCTGTATCTGTCTTTACCTGTCTGTACATGTCTGTCTGCACCTGCATGTACCTGTCTGTCTGTACCTGTTTGTAGCTTTCTGTCTGTACCTGTCTGTTACCACCTGTCTGTCTTTATCTGAATGTCTGCACCTGTCTGTACCTGTTTCTCTTTATCTGTCTGTACCTGTTTGTACCTGTCTGTAGCTTTCTGTCTGTACCTGTCTGTCTTTATCTGTCTGTACCTGTCTAACTATACCTGTCTGTCTGTACCTGTGTGTCTGTATCTGTCTGGCTGTACCTGTCTGTCTGACTGTCTGTTACCACTGTCTGTCTGTGACTGAATGGCCGTTACTGCAGGTACCTCTCTCTGACTGTCTGCCTGTCTCACTGACTGCCTGTCTGCTTTTCAGGAGATTTTCCACTCGTGTAACAGCAGCACAGAGGTGAGAACCTTGGGGAAGCAGCTTTGTCTTTATCTTTTATTATATTTTATGATTATAGTTTATTTTTTGTTTCTATCTTTATATAATCGATATGTAAAAACATTTTTTTAAACGTGCAGACAAAATAACTTTTAGAGGAAACAGAAACAAAAAACATTTAAATACACGAGTGAATAGAAATGGTCCACGCAGTGTCGATTCATCAGCCGCTGAAAACAGTCCCAAATAAATGCTGCATTTCCTGTTTGATAAAAACTACAGTGAGCAGCTGTTTGAGTGAATCTTTATATTTGTGAAGTGTTTTCACAGCCTGCCGTTGTCAGCAGGAGTCTCGTCTTCACTCTGAAGCGTCAACGTGTTGGTTTGAGTCTGAACGTGAGTTTGAGGGTCGATATGAAGCAGAGCACAGAGGCATGTAAACACCTCGTCCTGTTTACACACTCTGTTTATTCTGAACTGACGTGTCTGTGGACCTGCAGAAACTAAAGCTGAAAAACTGATAACACGATGAAGTGTTAATGATAAGGAGTTAATCAATGACTCATCAGCCAATATCAATCAATCATAAACAAAACAAAAAGTGAAAGTAAAACAGAGATGAAAGAGCTTCATGTTATCAGATGGTATGTGGCCTAGTTATGATCTGTGCAGAGCCCTGCAGGGGTTTTATTTTGACTATATTATCAATCAATAATTAATAACAACTGACTAATCCAAAGTGCTGCAGGTGCTCTGCAGGCTGATGCTTTAACGTTATGGTGCTTTTTTTAATCCGATTTCAAGCACTGACTCTATTAAACGTAGCTTTCATCGGCTGGTTTCTTTTGATTTGTTGGTTTCTCTTCAGTTCATGGTGATTCTGGTGAATCTGAGCGTGTTGTCGTATCTTCATTAGAAAATATTTAAACTGTTATCTGTATATTTGAACAGCATCATGCCACTATAACGGCAGCTTTTCACCTTCAGACATTCACAACAAATAAAAACACACAAACACAAAGAAAGCGAGTCTAGACGTCTGACAGCTGACCCGTCTCCTCCCAGCAGGTCTTCATCAGCGACCTGCTGTTAAAACTTCACGGTTTACAGAAGCATGAGGATCTGCACAACGATGGCATCGACCTCCCTCAGCTCCACATCTACCCCACCCGCCCAGGATCAGCTGACAGGGCGGTGCTGCACTGAGAAAACAAGCACACCCAGCCTGGTCCAGATCTCCAAACCTGCCTCGCCCTGAACACATGGCTCCACCTTCAACCTGAACCTCTGGACACGAAAACAAACACACAAAATGTCTGCAGCTGCCTAAAGAGTTGAATTATTTAATGTTCAACAGCTTCAGATGTTTTACACAAAGACTGCAGAGCGTAAATCTCTTATCAGTGGTTTAATCTGATCGAACACAAACACAAAGCAGCTCAAGGGAAGTTTTATTCCTGAGTTTTATTTCCTCAAGTTGAGTCACCAGGACCTTTAAGTTCAAACTGTTAAATTATTGACAAGGTTTTCAAGCCAAATGTGAGTTTTTATTGTTGAAGTTTTTTACACCAAGCTCCACCAAAGTCTAGAGTTTTTACACCCGCTCAGTGTTGGTGCTGGTTTCTGTATCACAGCAAAGCTTGGTTGCAGTGTAAACACAGCTGATTAGAGATCAGTGTGGCTGATTCTCCTTCACACCACCAACAATAACCCACTGTGGTGTCTTCAGGTGACAAACAGCTGCTGCCTCGAGTCTGTCAGCACTACCTGCCACTTCACACACAGTGTTTATCATTTTTTGAGACTTGAAAATACATTTCCGTACATTTGGCTCTCCCAGTTCTCCTGGAGAGTCTTGTATTGTTTGTACATGATTTTAAATAAATCTTTGCATTTGAAACAAATCCTCCTCCAGACATCTTCTGTCCTTAATGACTCATTTCAGTGTATTAATATTATTATTACTGCTTTAATTTTGTGTGTCTTTTCCTCAGTACTGGATTAGAACAGTCCAACATACAGCAGCTGTTGTGAGATTAAACATTGAAATCTGAGCAGCAGAGGTCAAGAGGTGTTTAGATAGATAGATATACTTAGATATACCTTATTAATCCCAAGCTGGGAAATTACCCAACTTTCTATCCAAAAACAGTGGCTATTTCCCACAATGCACCTGGAAATGAATGTACCTATAAACAGACAGCAGCAGAACAGCAAGGCACTAACGCTGGGTTGAAGGTTCAATTCCCTGCAAACAGCTCAATGTTTTCTGAGCGCCAGAGAACAAAAGGAAGAGTTTAAACTGACAGATGGGCCAACAGCACCCCCTGCTGGTGTCACCCACCAAATACAATTTTAACAGAAAAATACGACCAGTACTTTGGTGTAATTAGATCATATGACCATCATACTGCTGAAACATATTTTAAAATGTAATACTCGTGTTTGAACATTTTAACAGCTGCAGATCTTCTACATGATACATCTGAGATAAATCATGATGCACACACAAACACCTCCTGACATACCACATGTTTATATTCATTTGAATTCAATTAAACTATTTATATATCATCAAACCACAACAAGAGTCATCTCGTGACACTTTACATATAAAGCAGGTCGAGACTGAACTCTTATTATTATATTTACAGAGACCCAACAGCTCCCACCATTAAAAGGAGAAACTTCTGAGAGGCAGAAACCTGCAGCAGAACCAGGAAACATTTTAAACCTGATTGAATCAGTATATTTGAAAAACAGGTGAAAAATGATGACTGATCTACTCTCTCCAACTGAACAAGGACTTTAGCAACAGCTGGACTCAGAAGAAAAGTCCTGAACTGAACGGTGTCAGTTAATATGAAGAAAACGTCAAAAGAAGCATGACCTTTCAAGATATCAGGAGAACAAACACCATGAGACATTCAAATCATTTAACACAGTCTGAGTTAAACCTACTTTGGAAGCAAATCAGAGAGTTTCACAATGACAAGAAACGTACTTTAAAAAAACAGGAGCCAGATCAGACACCTGAAGAGGCTTGAACACCTGAAGAGGTTTCGTCCTGTAGTTTTCTGGGTATAACCATGTGAGACCACAGAGAGCAGGAACAAAGGATCAGTCTAACTAAGGCTACCAGAGGAATGATTCTAAGTACAGATGAGTTCATGTATGAGCAACTAAAAAACAGAGAGCTATTGGCAGCATCAAATGTGGCATCTAATAACGGCAGGATTTAGAGAAGAACAGCATAAAACTGTA
The DNA here is from genome assembly GCA_023238725.1 of Scortum barcoo. Classification (NCBI taxonomy): domain Eukaryota; kingdom Metazoa; phylum Chordata; class Actinopteri; order Centrarchiformes; family Terapontidae; genus Scortum; species Scortum barcoo. The sequence continues at coordinate 78,894 of CM041552.1, read as the reverse complement.
GAATATTTTGGGTCTGATATGAAGTATATCACGTCATATATGTCATATATTTATTAGTCTCCTGTTAATACACTCCTGTTAATAGTCTCCTGTCCTGGTTTCTTATTACAGTATAATTTGGCATCCATGTTTATTTTGTGTGAAATACAACATTACATGCTGTCTCCAATTACAGCATAAGTGAAGCAAATCGTGTACTGTGTTTGTCTACCACCTAATAAAGAACAAATCAGGTCTAATTTAACAGAAACTACAGTTTTGTTGGCCACATAACATGTATTTTTAATAACCAATAGCTTTGGTATTAACTGGTGTTATGAATGTTAAAGTTTTTAATGTAAACAGTGTACATGTGGGATTAATTGCTTCAGTGTCTGTCTGCAGGAGCAAAGAGTTTAAGGACGTTTCCTGCAGAGCATTTATGTTTGTTTGTTTACTCGCAGTGTGCTGACTGTGTACAGAGGTGTCCTCTGTGCTCGCCTCCTTATATTAACACTTATTCATCCTCGTAGCTTTGTGATCCTCACAACCCAAACAGTAAGATTTTCAGAAATGACACAGAAAGTCACAGTGAAGCTGTTTTTCATATTACGTGTATTTAAAAGGATTATTATACAAATAACTCAATAAATAAAATGTGCAAAGAAATAAATGAATATGATGAGGTTTTCTGTTTTCGTTCTGTCATTAAAGAATGTATCTTCAGTTACAGACAACAAACAAATGCCTAGAATAATATTTATCAAGATAAATACAATAAAATAAATCAGGAGTTGATCTTAATTAATGGCTGTCTGCACAATGAAGAAACAAACTCATAAAATAGTGCTAAAAATAAATACAAACGCCAATAACACTAAAATGATGCAATTTTCATTTGTTTTTACTCAGTTAAAGATAATTCAGTCTATTTAGACTGTTGTTAAAATGTGGATATTTTATTGAATATACTGATCAAATCACCGTCACAATTTATTACTGATTCATCAGGTAATTAGTTTGATCAACTTGTAAACTGACTTTTAAAGTCAGCTAATGTGCATCAGTGCTTCTGTTTTTAACAGCTTCATCCTGAACATGACAAAATTAAGAAAAACCTGAAAAGACCTGTGACACTTAAAGGAAACCGCCAAAATAAAAGTTTGTCTCCATCGAGGCCGAAGTCCTCAAAGATGTCAAATTGAAACTGGACTGACCTGTAACACACACACACACACAGAGACATGCACATATCACATAGATATATATGATATAGATCATAGATGACGTGAGCACAGGACAAAATAAATTTATTTTAAAGGAATCAGATGGTCCTCACAAAGATAGCATAATCAGCACACAGACCTTGTTGTGGGCTCTGCCCCGGCCCAGGATCAGACCCAGCAGGGCGTTCAGGACGTTGGCCCCGCAGAGCAGGACCTGCAGGCCGCTGGTGCCCCCCATCACACTGAACAGGACCACGTTCCACTGGACCACCCCCCTGGGCTCTAAACACACCCCCGACCACAGAGTCCTGTTGTACAGGTAACCTGCATGGCTGAGAGACCGGGGGGGGCTTAGACTCGACAGGAAGACCAGGACCAGGATCGAGATCAAGACCAAGATCAAGACCAGAATCAAGACCAAGATCGAGACCAGGTCCACCTTAGTGTGTGTGTCTGTGTGTGTGCAGGGGTTCTCACCGGTCTGGGACAGGTTGCAGTGGGACCCCCCAGGTCAGATCAGAGGTGGTGTTGTACAGACAGAGGGGACCCTGAGACAGTCCAGTGGCACTGACCAGACAGCAAACGGCAGCAGCCAGGAGACACACAGCAGAGTACAACACCTGAGACAACATCTGGACACAGAGACACACCTGTATCACCTGACACAACATCTGGACACAGATAAAACACCTGTAGTGTGTCCTGCATGAGAAGAATCAACTGTTTCTCACGTTTCTGAGCTGAAAACAAATCAAATCTTGATTTCAACCAATCAAAAAAGGGCTTTGTTCCCCAGAACTTGCCTTGTCAGGCGTCTTGTCAGGTGGTGTTTGCCTGCAGAGAGTCTATCACTCCTGATCAGTGTGATGCTAAGCTGATTAATCATCATTCAGTCTGAGCTTTTTACATATTATGATGACAAGAAATCTTTGTATTTTTGTCCAGATATTCTTTGTTTTCTTTTTACACCTGGGGGTTTTCTGGGCACCAATAATCAATAAACATCTCCAGCCATCAGCTCACCTGACTCCTGAACATACAGCAGCCTTTGGTTTTGCTGCTCTTCACAAACGCTCGAGCGCCGAGCAGAACCTGAAAGAAATGTTTTCATCAGTATTCATACTGATGAATGTCATATCAATATAGTTGGAGTTTGGTTATTTTTCTCACAGTCTTTGCTCAGTCTCAGTTTATTTGTCTCATATTAATCATTTTTATATCATTTGAATGACTAAAACTGAACTGGGATCAAAGAATAGAGCAAACAGCGTCCAGATGTGTCAGCACATCTGTCTTACAGTCAGTGGTGGAAAGTCAGAGGACATTTATTCAAGTACTTTACTTAAGTACAATTCTGAGGTACTTTTATAAGTATTTCCAGGACAACAAGCAGACAACTTTTAAAATGTTAGTTTTCTGAATGGAGTTCGGATCGATCCGGGTCAATAACAAAAACACAGATAAAGTCACACTTTTACAGATAAAGTCACTCAGCTCTGAGTGAAAACAGGTAGGTAAGGTAAATTTCTCACTAAAACTTACTGTGTACATACACACACGTGTGTGTGTGACTTAAAGTTTTAAAGACTTGAACAGTAAGAGAGTAGTTATCAGCAGAATCAGTTAAAATCTGAAAAGACACTTCAGACTCTGATTCAGTCTCAGACGAGAAAATAACTCAGCAAACGTGACAAAACACCAAAATAAAAAACTGTGTCACTGTGATGTGAGTCAAACACACACACACACAGAGTCTCACAGAGTCTCACACAGTCAGACACACACACAGTCTCACACGCAGTCTCACACACACACACACACACAGAGTCAGACACACACACACACACAGAGTCAGACACACACACACACACACACACACACACCATGAAGCCGGACCCCCACACGCCTGTGGCCCACGTGGCTTCTCTGGTCACATGACCCTCCAACAGGAAGTGGATGTTCAGTTCAGGAAGCAGCAGCAGGATGTTGGACAGCATGCAGATCATCGCCATGGGAACCAGAGAGACACCAACACATTGCAGACACCTTGACACACACATCTGTCTGCCATCAGAGATTAGCAGGGCGTTAATCCTCCTCTCATTAAACCTTTGACACTCTCAGAGTCCAATGTGAGGTCAAACAGCTCAAGCCGTTTTCAAGATAACTGTGATAAATTTATTATAGTGCCACCTTGAGGTCAGATCGTGTAATTTTCTGTGTCTGCGGAGTGGTTACGATTTGCAGCTTGCTGCCAATTTTAGTGAGTTTTGATTGTGCAGTTTTTGCTGAACAAGCACTTTTATCAGAGAAAAGACATATGTACTGAGAAAGTGCTGTAAAACTGCAGATTTCTCGTATGTGTCCACATATCTGGCCAATAAAGCTTTGGCTTCAAATTCAGGTTCCAAAATTGTTTTATAATTATTTTATAAATGTAATTTTACAGCTGCAAGAAATATCCAAACAGGCTTCTCATGAGGGCCCACTGAGGTTTGTGATGTATTTTCATGAAAAAAAAAACATTTAACCCTCCTGAATGGACAAATGAATGGATTATGATTTATATCTTAAAGGCCTTAAAAGTTCTCTGTGGAGTTTCAGGCTCTTGTGGACGAAAGACTATGAGAATACTTTATATGAGCAGGTCCCTGTTTGTGCATGCTACTCTAATAATACTTTGAAATACACAGCAAAGACAGAGAAGAAAATGACGGCTAGCAAGTAAACATGGACATACACACATAAACACAAATAAGCAAATACACACCATGAATTTTAGTAAGAAACTCTGAATGTAGAAGCAAACTTTTCTTTGTTTACTAGAAAACTCCACAGAGCAACTTTAATTTTTCTGTTAAGGCGAAAATTTGATTGGCCAATTTTTAAGTCATTAAAAGTCTCTTAAACTATAACTAATATGTTACTGTCCATTCATTTAAATACTAATTAATTGGGAATCTGAAACTTTGTTGAAAATTGTAGATATAAATTAAGGTTGCTGTAATAAATAAAACATATTTCTAAATTTCAAGGAAACACGTCCTCTTACATGATTCTTTGATAAACCTTTGTTCAAATGTATGGACAATATTTGACTTCCAAACACAATGATTTAGATGATTGTGTATTAAACTGAGTAAATTAAATATGAATTAATGGTATTTTAATGGCTTGTTGTTTAAGAGTGATGAATGAGTCTTTCTTTTGGCTCTGATTTTGGTCTAAACCACCTCCTGAGGGAAATATCTGTCTCTAGCTGCTCTTTCAGGGTTTTTATTCTGATCAGCTGAGACTAAACAAAACTGCTAAATGTTCTGCTAAACCAAAACTAGGAGCTAAAAGAGACAAATAATGTATATGTTCAGTCTATGAAAGATCAGAACATTTAAATAAACATTTCATATAATAAACATTTAAGTAAGTGTCCAAAACCCAAAGACATTTAGTACAATGACAAATAAAACTGACACAAGAGAAACGATGGTGTTTCTGCATTAAAACATCAGTTCATTCACTAATAGATTGTTGCTGATCAATAAATCCATTGACCCTTGACAACATTGTATTTAGACTTTAACTGGCTAAACATGATTAACATACAGAAAAAGACTGACATCGTGTGAATATGATAATAAAACATTACTGGTCTCTCAGTGTTTCTGAATGCATCATCGTATGAACTGCTGATAACCATGTTTAACAGTCTGTGAGTGAATCGTGTTGATGTGTCTGATGATAAAAACTCACCGTGGAGGTCTGCTGGTCCAGTTCAGAGTCATTCTGAGGAACAAAGTCAGACGTTTATAACTGCTGACATGAAGACACACCCACTGCCATATATGCAAACAGGAAGCATCCTGACATTTATTTTAGGAGAAATAACATCTGTTAACACATTAACAGGACAAAGGAGCAAACTATGATGTACATAAGACCTAACTAACAACACAGATTAATTATGTTTATTCAGCATTGTGTTTATTGAGCATTGTGTTAATTCGGCATTAATGTCTTCATGTTAAAACTGACTCGTTCTTGTGAGGTGTTGAAATTTGTGTTGGGATTTGACACCATCACTTGCACCCAGTGAGTAACTTCTACAGAATGAATGGACACTATGACACACACATAAAAGCTCCCAAAGTTTTCTGAGGTCTACACATATCTGTAGTTATAACGCTGTGTCATATTTAAACTAAAATCTTTATGATTTTCATTTTGAGTGGACTCATTCAGAGAGAGACTGAACAAATATCTATGATAAAGAAAATCTGAAGAGATTATACCTTTAAAGGGTTTCTGGCGGGATCACAAAGGCTCAGACCACAAATGGGAAAGTTTGTCAATTAAGCAAGTGTTCAAGTTACACGATTGGTCGGCTGAGTGTTGGAGGTTCCTTATTGGCTGTTGACATTTCAAAAGGAATAAATCTTACTTAGCCCTCTAAAACTATCACGAGGAGGGCGAGACAGAGATGGAGATTCTCAGAAGAAAAATAATAACCAAAAGAACAACAAAAATCTGACTAATAAGACCAAAAAACAACTAATAATGATGCCGATATGATTTATAATACAAATATTCATAATAATAATAGTAGACATCAAACTGACCTGGTTTGGTATAACTGAATATTTCTGGTTAATTTGAAGCCGTCTGAATCTGGTCTTTGAATTTAGACACCAGAACAGAGACTGAAACAGGTGTTTGAAATCACAGAGGTCACTGACCGTGATCACATATGACAGAGAAGTCAGGATATAAAGTAGAAAATGTTCTCAATGCTCAATTCTGACTGCTGAGCTCAGAACTCTGAGTCCACTTCGTCTTTTTTCTATTTTCAGTTCTCCTAAAATCAGTCATCTTATTTTAGCTCATCTGTGGGCAGAGTGAGTCACCCAGCTGGCTCAGAGGACAGCAAAGACCATGGGAAACCTGATCATGTTTGACAACATCAACTGATCAACACTCACACAGGATGACGAGTGCTGGTTTAACTGGTCTGGTTTCAGTACTGATCCTGATCCAAGTGGTCTTGCTCCGTTTTGTTTGAATCGAGTTTGAATGGAAGTGAACCGAAGCCTCCTTCTCTTCGAACAGCTGGACCGAAACATTCAGTGGATTTGGATTTGGATCTTGTGAAAAATAAAAAGTTAGATTTAGTATCTACAGCTGTTATTTCATTTTAAAGACTTTACTACAGTTTTTAACTTGTTCGGAATCTGTGTCAGTTTAATCCTCATGTCTCTGTATGAAGCAAACAGCCCAGCAGACAGCAGGTTTTCTGTTTCTATCAGTCTCTAACAGTTCTTCTTCACGCTGCCACCAGCTCATGTTTCATCACATCAAACTAAACCCTGCTGAGGTTTGTTCTCGATAAGTTCAGCTTTCTTCAGCCGATAACTGAAGGTCCGACTCCTCCCAGTGACGTGAAGCAGAGGGAACATGTAAGCTAACATTAGTGAAATACTACCGACTTTGACCACAGGGTGCCAAAAACCACATTAAAAGATCACTGAGCTGTTTTAAATAAATATCACTATACTTAGTTTCATCATGTCAATATTGAAAAGGATCAGGGCCAAAAACCTTTCATAGGGAAATCCCTAGAAAGGACTCTCAATTACAAAATGTCATAAACATGCTTCCTGCCCTGAATCACAGAAACAAAGACACTAAAAATGATAATATGACTAAAAAATTCAAACATTGCTCAGGTGACTGAGTCAAAAACACATCACATCTGAACCACAACACAGCGAGGGACGACAGTGTGAACGATGACACTTCTGATCCACGAGGACGGTGGTTTGGTTTGATGAGCAGATATCAACATCACTCATTCAGGATCACATGACCGCAGAGAAACCACAGAAACCTCCGAGCAGTGATGAAACTTCCTTAAAGCATCGGCCTGCAGACAGCAGCAGCTTCACTCAAACAAATTATAATAGTATATACAGTATTTACTGTACATATGAGTGAAGACTGAAGCTGAGGTTCTGAGACTTTATTGCAGCACCTTTGACAGCTGGATCTGCCCCGTCTCTGAATCACAGCGTTCATTTTCAGCTAAATCCATCACGAACAATCATTTTCTGTCACTTTTACTTTTTTTTTTTAGCTAGTCCTACCTTACTCCTCCTTCTCCTGTCCCTCCTGTCCGTCCCTCCCTGCACCGTGGACCTGCTCTGCAGCAGTTTGCAGAGTGGTGTTACACTTCCCGCCTGGAGTTGAACGTCAGCAAAACCAAAGAGATGGTGGTGACCTTCTCCAGCAGCTGAAGGGAACTGGTGGCGGCTGTCACCACCAAGATCCACGGTTCACCGGTTGAGATTGTAAAGGAGTACAAATACCTGGGTACCACCCTCGACAACCAACTGAGGTTCTCCTCCAACACTGAGGAGATCCTGAGGAAATACCACCAGAGAATGTACCCACTCTTTTTCACAATATTGTGAAGATGTGTTCTAAGATTATTGGACTTCCTGTTCGCCACCTGAGCACCGTGTCAACAGTGCACCTTACTACTACTTCACCTTGCCACCTTTTATTGTATTTTCTTGTATTTATTAGTTAATGTGCCACTCTTTGCCCTCTTAATTGCCCCTTGGGGACAAATAAAGTTTTTTCTGATTCTGATTCAGTTAAACATATCTACGACCAAAGACGTGAGAAGTGATTTTCAAAAACACGCTTACACCAAATCGTATCCATCGAGGGTCAGACTGTGTGCAGTCATATTAATATTACTGACTCAAAACTGAACTTTGAATCAAATTAGGGAACTGTGTCTGAGGAAACTCTGACAAATCATTACGACCTCATTCATCCCTATTCAACAGTTAAAGTGGATGACCTGCGCCATTTTAAATTCTTGCCTACCTTCGAACAGTTAATTTCAGCATCTTCTAATGATAATAGTTTTATTTTAGTGGTCTTTTTATTATTTATTTATTCTTTTTTTCTTTATAAGTCCTGATTACTGGAGCCTTGAATACTTTCATCATGTTTCTCTGTCATGTTTGATGTAAAATGTCAAAATCAACCTCGTCTACTGGAAACCAAATCTACATAAGTAAAAATAAACTCAAACTGAATTAGTGACTTTTTTTTATGAATTTATTAAATTGTCTATGAATTATAACTCCAACAATGAACGGGATCTGATCAGTCTGCAGTTGATGTGACCACTGTGAGCACTTTAAACTCACTTTAAAGTGCTCAACTTAGTCATGCAAACCCAATTTCATACAAATCTATGCAGCAGGTTACCAGATTTGAATTTTGTGGCGCCTCCTAGTGATTAAACACAATAAGCTTTAATATGTAAGCTGAGCGAAAACTCCCGAACATGTCTTAAATTTCATTTTATCTCAAAGCCTTCATGAGTTATTGCAGATTTTTGTAAATTGCCGTTTTTCATAAAAATTGATTGGCTTGTGGAATCGAAACAGTTCAATACTTTGAAATTAATTTGACGATTTTTGCTCAACAGTCCATCGATGATCCTGACAAAGTTTCTGGACGACTGGCCTGACTGTTTCTTTAGAGCAGAAGACCATTGGACCAAAGATGCAGATGAGCTGAGATTAAAATGATGAAAGAATTTCTAAGTGAAACAAAAACATAAACTTCGTTATTACAGCGCCACCTTTAGACTTGAGGTCATTTTCTGTGCCCACTTCAGTCAGTTTTCAATGCACGTTTTTGCTACATGCACACTTACAGCAGAAAAAACTCCAACAGCGAGCATCACTGCTTGGATCCACAAAATATCAAAAGTAAATGAAAGACGTCCCAGAGTTCAAAGTGATTTCTTCACATTTTTTGTTGAAAACCCCAAAATTTAATTTTTAGTAGAGAACAGAGAAAGAATGTGAAATAGCCTTCGTGAACGTTTGTTGAATACTTATTGTGTGTGAAATGGAGTTTGTCACATCTTCAGCTAATTAATAACAGCTGACCTGAAACAGTAAACATTGAACTGTCACTTTTATTAACTGTAGTCGTGCTAAACTACAAATCATAATGTTCATCACACACCAGAAAACAAAATGAAGTTTTACTCTCTGTACAGTGGCCTGTTTAGGACATTTCAGGCTCAGCTGTACTGTCAGACGGGCTCCACTCAGCTCGTTTCAATATTACAGAAAAGTCCAAAGTCTCGTATTTCTGCCTAAAAGCTTTTTCTTAAAAACGATTATGGAAAGTGTTAAATGTAAATAAATGAACTCTGTTTTAGTTTAACAACATGAAACATCTGTTTACCTGCGGAGAAAAGCAAAATAAAACATGCTATCACCCCCTGGTGTTCATCCGACTTCACCGCACTCTGCAGTAAGTGCACAGCCCTGTTAAATGTCCTTTTTGTCTGAAGATATGGTTATTTTATTTTTTAACCGTGATCTCTGAGTCACCAGTTAGTGTTTCTGCAACATGAGCCACACCTGATCACCAACATGCTCGTCGGACTGACATGGTTTTCCTGTCAGACACCTTACAGGCGTCTGTTCCTCTGAGATCGAGGAGGAGATCCCACTCTGATCACCTGAGCAAAGACCTGAAAACAGTTTTTCTTCCCGACAGTCAGCTCTGAAAAACTAAAGGATCTGAAAGTTCACTGATGGTGAAACGACAGAGTTCAGAGAGAAAGTTCAGCTGCTCAGGCTGGAGAACATCTCTGTGAGTGTGGCCTGTTTGCTGCCTCTGCTGGAGGAGGAGGAGGAGGAGGAGGAGGAGGAGTTTGGAGGAGTTTGTAGTCTTTACTGATGAAGCAGAAGAGGAGTGGGGGGTCCTTGAAGTCTTCCTGGGGGGTCTGCTGGGTGTGTTGGAGCTGCTCGTCTCCACCTTCCCTTTGCGGTTTTGGCGGAGCGGGTATGCGTCAGAGGACCCTTTACGTCTGTTGGTGGCTTTCTGCTTCTCCTCCTGATCCAGCTCCTTCTGCAGGAGCAGAGCGAGCCGCCGGTCCTCCTCCTCCTGCTGCCGTCTGTTCAGAAGCTCCGCCTCCCACTCAGCGATCCCCTGCAGGGCAGACCCCCCCACGTCCAGAGTGGTTGAGGAGGAAGAAGAGGGGGGACACACTCGCTTGGTGGCCATCACCTCTTCATCCTCTGTCGTCTCCACCTCGGAGCTCTTCCTCTTGGCTGACAAAGGGCCTCCGTCTCCCGTCAGGTAAGTCTGGAGGCTCCTGGGGAGCAGCTGGTCCTCCACAGAGGCTGACAGAGACGTTGGATGGAGGCTTGGAGATTCTGAAGTGTCGCTCTTTGTCTGAGTGCCGTAATAATCCAGTTTGGGAAGGGGGCTCTTGTCCTGCAGCTTCACCTGTGAGAGGAGGATGTTCTCCTGAAACAGGAAACAGTCTCATCAAACATTTTCTCTCACCTCAAAGGAACAGTTCAACACTCTTCTTCTCTTTCCCTACGAGAGTCCACTCTTGTGTCTGTCTGCACAATATGAAGCCTGCAGCTGCTTAGCTTAGCTTAGCATAGAGACTGAAAACACAGTGTGCCTCCATCCAAAGGTCTCTGCTCCTCTAAAGCTGAATAACAATCTTATTCTTTCTTTGTTCATTTGAACATTTAAAACTAAAACTTGACATCACAGGCAGATCTCTGACGTGACTCCTGTTTTTCCTCCCGTGTTTGTGTGAGAGTATGCACTCTGTTCCTGCAAGGATCTTTGTGTGTGAATGTGTGAGCTGGATTTGTGTCTGCTGCTGCTGATTGGTCCCAACACGGCATCATGTCTTTAAATGAGCTGTTTCTGTCCTCAGACCCGTCTGTACTTTAACTAACAGGTCTGTGAAATCCTGCAGGCCTCCAGCTCCTGATTTAGTTTTTTAGTTGTTTGTACTTTACGCTGTCAGGTTATTTAGCTCTTCTTTCCTCCTGAATTATTTAGCCTTTGTTATCATCTCTCTGTTGCTGTTTGTCACCATTTTGTAATAATACATTATTTAAATTATAATTCAGTATCAAGCCTTTGGTTTGGGGATCGGTGAGGAAAGAAGAGTGTCTGACTGAAGGCTTAGCTGTTCCTTAAACATGAATATATTTGGAGATCACAGAGTAGTAAAGTAATAATAATACTTAAGTTAAATCAAAAGAAGTCAGTCAATCAGCTGTTAGAGATGAACCTGACCTTGTTGGCTGTAAAGCTGGAAGGAGAGCTGCAGTCTGACGAGCTACTTTTAGATGGACGAGGAGACAAAAACCTGAGCACAAACAAACCGCCACATCATTATCATCATCATCTATCATTTTCTTCATCATCATCATTACAATCATTAATGATCATCATATTCTGCAGGTTTCTCACTTCAAACTATTAAACTTCATTGGTTGATGGTAAGTGAACTGCTGTTCAGTTCAAAGATGAAAGATTGAAAATAAATCATATAGGTTTAAACTTGATAATAAAAAAACTTAAATAATGATTCAACCATGATAATCAAAAACTTTAAAACAAGTGACAAGAATTGTATTTATGTGATCCTCTGTTGATAATAAAACTGTGATACTGATGATAATTACAGATACTACTAATGAACTAACCCTAACCCTAGTTATACTTTATCACGGCACTGGGAGCTGAAAAAACAGACAACAAGTCGACCTACTTCTCGATCTGTCCAGCATAGACCTCCTTCTTCTTGGCTGGAGTGACATCAGGACGAATGTTTTCCTGAGAGACGGCCGCCGAGTTCTGCAGGAGAAACACGGAGGAAGCAAAGAGGACGACACAAGAACATTAAAAGGCCTTTTAGCGCTCCCCAGAGGCTGCAGAGTTCACTGCAGCCAAATGAACAAAAACCATCCTGATAATTTGCCTGTTCCCTTCAGCGCAGTCCCATAACACCCCCCATAACATCCACCCACAGAGTGGGAAAAGAGCTCAGCTGTTTTATGTTGCTGTGCAGATAAACATGAATCCTCTGCTAGTTTTATAATTATGCTCTGCTGTGGGACAAACACACAAATGGTTTATGTGCATTTCTTAAACAAGGTCAAACTGTCTGAACGTGGTAAAATAACGAATAAATATGAACTGATAAGCAGTGAAAGTGAACATATAACATTTGTCCTGAGGGGGCGCTAGAGGACAGATCCATCCATTAAAAACTGACCAGCTGGTCGCTGAGTAGTCTGGCCAGCCTCTCATCTTCCTCCCTCCTCCTCCTCTCCTCCTGCAGCAGCTCCTGCTCCTCCTGCAGGAGTCTCTGGATGTACTCCTCGCTGGCCCTCCTCTCCTCCTCGTCCAGCACTCGCTTCTCCTCCGTCAGCTGACAACAACAAAACAGCAAACAAAGAAGATGTTTGAGTTGGCTCTTGTTTGGCAAAGATTCATGTGGAAAACCTTCAGCCTCTTTGGTGAAACAGCCAGGGAGACTGATGTGACGACAAAGTCTGCTCTACGCTTCAGCTCTTACAGTCATATGCAAGAGAGCGGACGTTTACTGCAAATCAGGTTTACTGCCAAGTCATTTTTCACATACAAGCAATTTATTTTGATATGCTGAAGCAAAAAAATAATACTGGATCAAAAGAATAAATTAAATCTAAAACAGACAACGTTAAATAGGAGACAGCAGAATCCAAAAATATCACAAAGAGAGCAGAAAAACAGAAAAACAGCACACGAACAGACAGACAGGCAGGCAGGCAGGCAGGCAGGAAGACAGGCAGGCAGGCAGGCAGGCAGGCAGGCAGGCAGTCTGTCTCTTAAAACATCCTGTTCAGCTGGTGAGAGGAGTCACTGAGGATTTTACAGACACATCAGAAAATTATCGACTCTGACGGAGAGCAGAGTGAAGTTCTGGTGAGCAGCAGATGATGACGGCGTTTGATTTAAACTCTCAGCAGGTGCTCCACCAGGCCATAGTATGAGTGGTGGTCAAAAGAAAGCAAAGACAGCGAGCTTGAGGCAATACAGCGAAAGCCATCTTTCCTTCGGATTAACTTTCACTGGGGATCTGACGTGCTTGGTGTGTCGTGAAAAGCGATCCAACAGTGCCATGGTCCCAAGCAAGCTTAAACACCATCTCCAAACGAAACCCGTCGCTTCAAAACAAGAAGGCAAACTATTTTGTCCACCTACATGAACAACCAGAGAAACAGGTGGCTTTAATGAGGAAAAACCACAAAGGTGAATGAGAGCCCTCAAAGCTAGCTACTACGCTGCTGAACTCACTGCCAAATCAAGAAAGCTGCACACTGTGGCAGAGATATTAATACTACCTGCCTGCAAAGCCATTTTAAACGAGTTGCTCGGCCCTGATGCGGTTAAAGAAATAGCTCAAGTCCCTCTCTCAGATAACACAATTGCCAGATGTATAGATGACGTGTCTGCAGGCATTGAAAGTGTTGTTTTGGAAAAGTTATCCATCAGTGGGAAGCCTATGGAGTCTATGAGTCTATGGATATTAGTGGACATTCTCAACTCTTGGCTAATGTGCATTTTGTGGATGGAGATGCTATCAGAAAACTTACTATTTTGCAAGGCAATGCCAGAAAAAACAACAAGAGAAGATCACATCAGAATATCTTGAACAAGGCAGACTAAAGTGGGAAACTGCACAACTGATGCAGCAGCAGCCATGGTTAGGAGCACCAAAGGCTTCGTTGGCAAAGAAACCCAGATGTTGTTGTGCACTGTTTTTTACACCATGAGGCTCTCGATGCCAAGACTTCACCAGCAGACCTAGTTCTTGTTTTGGATGATGTTTACGCATGGTAAATTTTGAAAAGTCAAGACCTGTGAAAAGTCGCATATTTGAAAAACTGGGGGTGGAGCATAAAGACTTAGGATTCAAGGATTCAAGGATTGTTTATTGTCATTCCAACACAAGTTAAACATGGGATGGAACGAGATTAGCTACCCTGGTCCCGGTGCAAGCCCAAATAAGAATAAGTATAAAAGTAGAATAAGTATAAAAAAAGTAGAATAGTACAAAATAAACAAGATAGAAAAAGCAAAAATGAGCTAGTGCAAAATGAGTGGATAAATATAAATAAACAGAGTAAACAGAATAAATAGGATTAACTGCAATGAAGAATAGAGGTATGACAATGTGTACAAAGTCATATACAACATATGACAAACATACAACAGCCAATATCTCTTGAGGTAGTAGTATGCAAAAGAAGATTTTAAAGTGTCTTAATTTGTGGTTGTGCAATGTTCAGTTCAGGTAGTGCAAAACAAAAGCAACTGCATTCTGTGCAGGTGTTGCAGTGTGCAGATGTGTATTGTCTTTGGGTGGCTGTCAGAAGAGGGAAGGGAGGGGGGGGGGGGAGTGGAGGGGTGAGGATGGTATGGTTGGGGGTGGGGAGGGGGTGGCAGCAGGGGCTACAGGGGTCCTCCAGAGTTCAACAGTCTCACAGCTTCCTGGAAGAAGAAGCTGTTCCTCAGTCTGGTGGTCCTGCTCTTAATGCTCCGCAGCCTCCTGCCTGAGGGGAGGGGGACAAACAGTGTGTGCAGTGTGAGTGGGGTCCTTCATGATGCAGGAGGCCCGTGTTTCCTGCATCTGGAGGTGTAGATGTCCATGGTGGTGGGTAGACTGCGTCCCACAGTCCTCTGTGCAGCCTTCACCACCCTCTGCAGAGCCTTCTTCTCTGCCGCCGAGCAGCTGCCATGCCACACGATGATGCAGGAGGACAGGACGCTCTCCACCACACATCTGTAGAAGGAGGTCAGGACTGAGCTCCCCAGCCCGGCGCGCCTCAGCCTCCTGAGGAAGTAGAGACGCTGATGTGCCTTCCTAATCAGACAGGAAGTGTTCTTGCTCCAGGTGAGGTCGTCAGAGATGTGTACGCCCAGGTACCTGAAGCCAGCTGGAGACCACTTCCACCGCAGTCCCTCCGAATGTACAGGGGAGAGGGCAGGTGTCTGCCCCTTCTGAAGTCCACGATCATCTCCTTGGTCTTCTTCACGTTGATGCAGAGGTTGTTTTGTCTGCACCAACCCTCCAGGTTGTTCCACCTCCTGCCTGTAGTCGGACTCGTCGTTGTTAGCGATCCGTCCCACCACAGCTGTGTCATCCGCGAACTTCACGATCAGACAGCTCGGATATATCGCTGAGCAGTCGTATGTGAGCAGGGTGAACAGGAGGGGGCTCAGCACACAGCCCTGGGGGGAGCCGGTGCTGAGGCTGATGGAGGAGGAGGAGACGTCGTGGATCCTCACAGACTGCTGGTCTGTCTGTCAGAAAAAGTCCAGGACCCAGTAACACAGGGTGGAGCTCAGTCCAAGTGTTGTGAGTTTCTGGACCAGGGTCTGCTGGTATAATTGTATTGAACGCAGAGGTGAAATCCACAAAGAGCAG
This sequence comes from Scortum barcoo, assembly GCA_023238725.1. Taxonomy (NCBI): domain Eukaryota; kingdom Metazoa; phylum Chordata; class Actinopteri; order Centrarchiformes; family Terapontidae; genus Scortum; species Scortum barcoo. Next base: position 63,360 of record CM041552.1, on the reverse strand, counting down.
GCGGACAGCCCTTGAGCACCCGCCTGGAGATGTTATCGGGACCAGCAGCTTTGCGTGGATTAATCCTCTGGAGGGTCCTCCTCACCTCTGCTGCGGTCACCCTGAGGGGCTCTTCTCCTGGTGGAGGGGTGAATCTGATGCTGGGGGAGGTGTTCGGATCATCAAAGCGGGCGTAGAAGTTGTTGAGAGCGTCGGGCAGGGTAGAGAGGGGTCCCTGGGGCATTGTGCATCTCTGGTGTTACAGTCTGTGATGCCCCTCCACATACTCCTTGGATAGTTGGACGTGAAGTGTCCCTGGATCCTCTGGGCGTACGTATGCGGCCTTGGCCCTCTTTACTCCTGCAGTCAGCTGTCTCCTAGCCGCTCTGAGTGCCAGTCTGTCACCAGACCTGAACGCAGCATCCCTGGCTTTCAGCAGAGACCGGACCTCCGCATTCAGCCAGGGTTTCTGGTTCGGATATTCAGTTACTGTCCTGGTGCTGGTGACGTCCTCTGTGCACTTGCTGATGTAGCCGAGGACAGCCGATGTATAGTCCTCCAGGTCCACCTCTCCCTCACGGACAGCTGCCTCCCTGAAGATCTGCCAGTCTGTGCGCTGAAAACAGTCCTGCAGTGCGGGGACAGCATCACTGGGCCACACGGTGATGGTCCTCTGAGCGTTGGTGTGTGGCGTCTGAGCAGAGGACGATAGGCAGGGACCAGCATGATGGAGATGTGGTCAGAGAAGCCCAGGTGGGGGTGGGGGACGGCTCTGTATGCGTCTCGTTTGTTGGTATAAACACGGTCCAGCTTGTTGTCCAGAGAGCGGACATTGGACAGGAACAGGGACGGGATCGGTGGTCTCCCGGCGTTAGCCTTTAGCCTGGCTAGCAGTCCGCCCCGTTTGCCCCTCTTCTGCTTCCACGCGCACACCGCTTCCTCTTGCCCTCTGTGTCCGGCGGGCAGCGCTGCGCCAGTCCATACAGAGGTCCGATGGTTAAGGTCAGTGCTGTCACCGAAATAAAAACCTGCTCACACGTACAGATAAAATGGATTCCGTTCAAAGGTGCACCTCGGGCACCAACATGTGGAAAGTGCCAACACTGACATGTTCCCACTCACAAAGAAATGGCAAGATGTCAACACTGCTGCACTGTGTGAGATAATAGGTAAACATTTGAAAACTCTTGAGAAGAAGTTGTCATTTTATTTCTCTTCAGCCTTCACTGATTGCTTTGATCCATATCGCTCAGCATCAGTTGTTGGAAAAGACAAGATATTGCAGGAGCAGGAGGAACTAACTGAACTAAGACAAGATCGTGGTTTAAAACTAAGGTTTGCTGAACTACCTCTGGACAGTTTTTGGTTGTCTGCTGCCAAGGAGTTCTGGCATTCTGGCAAACAGAGCTATTTCGACATTGCTCCCATTTTCCACAACATATCTGTGTGAGCTGAACTTTTCAAGCGAGACAGACTGAGAGCTGTGTGTCTTTCTTTCCAGGATACCAGTGTTGTGTTCATCTAAACAGGCCCAGGTTTCACACTGAGTGAGTATAAATGAATTGAGACTATATTGTGATTTTATATACTGTATTAGAATACAGAGTCATTTAGAAACATTGTTGGTTGGTGGTGTGCCTCAGGATTTTTTCATGTAAAAAAATATGCCGTGGCTCAAAAAAAAAAAGGTGAAAAATCACTGCTCTACTTATTATATTCTTCTCAGCTCTGATGGCAAGTTAGTTAAATCGCCCTGATATGGGTGTGTGCATGTTAATGAAAATGTATGTATGTATGTATGTATGTAAGTATGTATGTATGTCAGCCGTACGTTCTGGTCTCACGATGCCAAGCAGTCAGCAGCGTGTTCATGATGAAGCTCCCAGTCATCACAGTGTTAATGCTCCCAGATCATGAACACAGAATTCACGAGGATGTGAAACACGTCGTAGATGATTCATTCACGAATTTAAGGAGGCATACGACATTTACATACTAAGGAGCGAGGAAAGGAATCAAGGATGCACAAACTGAGAATGAGGCTTAAATCTTTCCTAAGTTACACATATAGTTCTCACACACACACACACACACACACACAGAGAGAGTGGACATCCTCACAATGATTAATTCATACTTTAAGAAAGCTGATCCTCAGAAAACTGGGAAACTTGATAGGATGGGAAACTTCTGTAGCGTTCAGGCTAAAACTCATTAACAGCGAAACCTGTTCTCACACACACACACACACACACAGAGAGTGGATCACACACAGAAACACTTGAGAGTCCGTTGATAGATGGGAAACAGCGTAAAACTCTCATTAACAGCAAACCTGGTGACTGCAGGTGACCACCTGTGATCTGCAAACAAACTCACTCACTAAGTGGGCAGAGCCAATATCAACCAAAACAGTGACATCACACAGACTGAGCGTGATTGACAGGCGTCACATTGACAGTTTGATTCTCAATCAAGTTGTTTAAAAATCAGCTGTTTGTCTGTCGTTGACAGAGTCAGCAGAGCCCGATCAGCTGGATGAAAACACGAACAAACTAGAGGAGGATTATAAATATGACGTGTTGATGTGTCAAGTTGTGAGTCTCTGTTTTTGACTCTACTTATCCAACATAAACAGATTTAATGTGATTAAATCAGAATAAACAGACCAAAAAGAGGCTAAAATAACTACATCATGATGCCGATTTGTAAAACGTCTGAATCTGTCAGGCCTGTCTGTAACACAACAAACAAGTTTTAAATGTTTGTTTTCTGAATGAAGTCTGAGTCCTTCACATAGAAATGTTACAGTCGACAGAGAAAGAAAACAGAAAACACTTAAAATATTTAAAAAGTGAATTATTACATACAGAACCTTTAAATATATTAGAACATGAAATATTAAAACAACAATGGTTAGGGTTAGAAATGTAAAAATGTCTGGTTGTTTATCAATATTTAGTTCAATAACACTGATTTATTATTATATTATCAATTCTGAGAATGAAAGTTATAATCTCAAGATTTTCATTTTGTCTTGTCTGTGACGATAATCATGTATGTTTGGTTGCCATAGTTACTGTTTCCTATAATCACTAAAAGTAAAATCAGCACGCTGCTTCACACTCCAGTGAGCTGAAGAGGCTGTTGTGTTAAAAGTCTTGTAAAAATTCACGGGTTTATCATAAACACCTGGACAGATTACAACTTTAACTTACTTTGGTTACTTGATCTTCATACTCCTGCCGCAGCTCTCCAGGCTGACTGACTCTGGGAAAACACCCCAACACTGCAGGCGTGCGTAAATGCGTGCGTATACACGTCTTGTGCACACACACACACACACACACACACACACACACACACACACACATACACACACACACACACACACACACACACACACACACACACACACACACACACACACACATTAAAGGAGTGTACTGAGGTCTGAACAAGTGATATGAGATCAGTCAGTTATCAGATCTATTTCTGGTTTCATGAAACTGGTTCACTTATCTGGGGCAGATCACCCTGGTTTTCTTAGGGTTAGGGCAATTTTATTTAATTTGTTGTTCTGTGATTAGATCAGTTTTATTTCTCTGCTGAATGAAACTTTCACTTTCTGTCAGTTTACCAGCAGGTATCTCAAATTATTTCACAGTCAGTACTTCACTGATCAATAAACTGTGAACCAGTCCCAGTTAAAGTCCCGATCACTGAAGCGTGTTGCTTTGTGAAACAGACGAGACAGATGAGTATTATGGGATGTCTGGGCATCGCTACCTTCCAGGTCATCCTCAGCAACAGCGTCCTGCCCGCTGAGGCGACGCTCACACTGCAGCGGGAATGACGTTTGTATCTGCTTCCAAAGCTGCTGGTTGACCAGCGAATTCTTCCTGCTGTTCACACGAGCCCACGTAGAAACTCGCTTCCTGCACAAAGGACAACACATGGTGGCTTTATCCACCGACTCCAGGAAGCAGGCCTGAGACAGGGAGACAGGCGGGTGGGGTAGCGAGAGAGAGAGAGAGAGATATTTTTGAGATTTTACCAAAACACTTTATTTACATGGTCACACTGATCATGTTTACATTTACATTATTAAAAAACAGTCACATGAGCTTAAATGCTAAAAAATTGTGCATATTGCAAATCTTCATCATTAGCAGTGCAAATTATGTCCCTGCTGTTTGAAAGTCTCCAGGTCACCCATCATTTTGTAAAATTTAAACTCTAGCCACAGTCTGGCTCTGACGTTACACACATACACTGATGTGGCTTCTTGACCTGCTCTGTCCTCCATTTTGTTTTTCCTGATCACATACACTGCAAGTTTTGCTTCTCCTAGCAGGAAATTCAGAAGCTGCCACTTCACTCGGTTTGTCTTTTTATAACCAGCACCAAGAATAAACCTTGCCTTTGAGAAAGTTTCATTAAAAAGACTAAAAACCTGAGTTAAAAGAGTGAAGAGTTCTGAGTCTCTTACAAAAATGTGAAAAAGTCTTGTGCAGATCACAGAAAGGGCATTTGTTGGATACAGCAGGATTAAGAACAGAAATAAAAGCATTTGAGGCGATAGCAGCATGTAAAATCCTCCACTGGAGGTCGGCAGTTCGTTTTTTAAGGGGAGGTTTATATAAAACCCTCCACTGTGGTGTCGCTCCACCGTCGTCGGCTCCCAGTCTGCTGGTCCATACGGTGAGTGGTCGGCCGCTCAGCCCCCTCCTGTTCATGCTCTTCACACAGTTCCTGTACAGAGTCTTGTTGTCAGCTTTATGCAGGCTCAGGTTTGTGGGGTTGCATGTGACCAGCAGAGGTCCACTTGCCTCTTCGAGCACTGGGCTTAAGAGGATTTCAGGGAAGGGGTCTTTGGGGTCAGGTCCAGAGGTTTTCCGGCTGTATTCTGTGATGAGGCTTTTCTCTTTCCCAGAAAGCCTCTGCCTCCAGAGCTCCAGGATCCCCTGAGCCACCCGGACAGATCGGATCCTCAGTAAAGAGCCCAGCGCCCGGGCGTCAGTCAGCGCCGGTCCTACTGCGTCCACCAGCTGCTGCAGGCACAGAGTCCTTGTTTGGTACAGCGCTGCCATCAGGCATGGCGTAGCATCACTGCAGACGTCTCGCCCCATATATCAGCGGCTCCTTTAACAACCAGTGCAGAGAGTTAGAAGTTTCACATCTTTTACAGTTAAAAAGTGCCCAGGATTTAAAAACAACCTTGATAAAATGGAGGTAACCCTTTTAGTTTAAAAATTTGGAAACGATTAAAAACAAAGCAGCATCCAGCCCCAGGTTATTTGTGCGTCTGAAAATGCAGCTGGCCATGCCTCTCCACACTATGTCTGATGGAGCGGTCAGGAACTTCTGGGCAAAACGTAACCTGAAGGTGGCTGTTCTGCTGGCCAGGTGGATGAGGCCCTGTCCCCCCTCTTCTCTCTGGATAAGAACAATACACCTTGTGGCACCCAATGTAGACCATCCCAGAAAAAGTCAACTATTTTGCTCTGTATCTTGACTAGTAGCCCTGAGGGAGGTTCTACACAGGCAAGGCGATGCCAGAGTTGGGTGGCTACCAGATTATTCAGCACTCTCCAGTCTTGCAGGTTCCTCACTGATTCTGGTTGTGGTCCATCTGTCACAGGTTCACTGGCCTGGTGGGGACATGATCTGTGTCTGTGTTGTGGAGAGAAGGTCGAGTGGCCAGAGCTCCATATGAGGACATCTAGAGATGCACCTGGACTCACAGACTCATTTCCATTACCTGTGATATCTTCATACATGGACTAAACCAATGAACTCAGTATAGCTACAGCTTATTATTACGACTCATGTATAATTCCATAATATGATTGATGATGTTCTCTGTACATGTGGCATCTATTGCACGTCTGTCTGTCCCAGTCCCAGGGAGAGGGATCCCTCATCTGTGGCTCTTCCTCAGGTTTCTTCTTTTTTTCCCATAAAGGGTTTTTTGAAGTTTTTCCTGACTCCGGTTCGAGGGTCTAAGGACAGAGGGTGTCACAACTGTGCAGATTGTAAAGCCCTCCGAGGCAAACAATGTTTGTGATTTTGGGCTCTAAATAAATAAATTTGATTTTGACAAGCACTCGACCTCTGTATGACATTTGAGGGAGTAACCATTTCCACTTTGCTAGTTTTCCCTCAATTTTTTCTGTGATGTTCTCCCAGTTCTTCCCGACCATTCTTTCATTTCCCAAGAAGATGCCAAGGTATTTTAGGCCATCTTTTTTCCAACAGAGGTTCTGTGGAAGAACTGGGAGATCAGCGCACCATCTACCAACAGAAAGAGCTTCACTTTTCTTTCCAGTTCACTCTTGCTGCTGATATAATGGTAAAATCCTTTATAATATTGGCTAAAATATTAACTTCACCCTGGTTTTTAATAAGAACAATAAGATCATCTGCATAAGCAGATAAAACAATGTTTCCCCCACACCCAGGTAAAATCAGGCCTTGAATGCTTGTGCATATTTTGTTCAGCAGGGGTTCCAGGGAGAGTGCATAGAGCATCCCGGACAGAGCGCAGCCCTGCCGGACGCCTCTACGCACTCTGAAGGGAGCACACAGACTACCATTTAACTTCAGCATGCTCTCAATGTCACTGTACAGCACCTTGATCTTAGCTGTGATACGAAATCCTGCGCTGAACCCAAACCTCTCCATGACTTTCCAGAGGAAGTTGTGTTCAACGCGGTCAAAAGCCTTTTCCTGATCTAGAGAAATCAGATCAGTGTTTATGCCCAATGAACTGGAGACCTCCAAAACATCCAGAATCAGGTAGACGTTGTCTACCACTGACCTGCCGGGCACACAGTAGGTCTGGTCCAGATGGATGACCTGCTCCATAGCTTCTTTTAGCCTGTTAGCTAAGGCCTTGGACAGAAGTTTGTAATCTGTGCAGAGGAGAGACACAGGGCGCCAGTTCTTAATGTCCTGCAGATTGTCTTTTTTTGGTAGGAGGGCGATGACAGCCCTACGACAGGACAGTGGCAGTGAACCTGAGGCCAGGCTTTCGTTGAAAACACCTAAAATGTCGTTTGCTAAAATGTCCCAAAAGGCTTTAAAAAAAAAAAACTCAACAGTGAGGCCATCAATGCCCGGAGACTTCCGTCCCTGCATGTTCTGCAGAGCGACCTGAAGCTCCTGCATCTGCAGCGGCTTTTCTAGCTGTGAGTTGGTGCATTCAGAGACCCTAACCCTAACCCTACCCTGCAGAACCCCTCAAACAGCTCGTCCTCCTCCTCATACTCGCTGGTATACAGGGAGGAGTAAAACTCAACAGCTCGCCTCCTTATCTGGCCAGGCTCCGTTAGCTCCTGCCCTGTGTCTGATAGGAGAGAGCAGATCACTTTCTTCTGTCCTTGTTTTTTTTCTAGGCCAAAGAAAAAGCTAGAGGGAGCATCCATCTCGGTGATGTTTTGAACTCTGGACCTGACCAGTGCACCCTGTACTTTCACATCCAGCAGGCTTTCTAAAGCCATTTTTTTAGATTTGAGGATTTCAATATATCCTCGATCTCCTGTCGACTTTTATAGATCTAGTGATGTTTCTGCTGACACATCATGGTCCCACCACTGTCTGAGACTATTAAAATCATTCTTCCTCAGTCTAAAGGCAGTCCACAAATAAATAAGAGCATCTCTGAAATTTTTATCTAAAGTAAGAGCTGAGTTAAAATGCCAGTAAGCACTCTTGGGTAAAATATCTCTTATAAAACCATAACATAAATAAAGCAAGGAATGATCCGTAAAACCAACTGGCATAACTGTACTTACACATTTTAAAAGTATTAAAATGATGCTTCTAACAATAAAAACGGTTGAGTCTGGCTAAAGAGGTGGGACCATGTGTCCTGTCTGGTGTGTGCATGCATCCTCCTCCACACGTCCACCAAGCCATGAGCGTGAACCAGCTGCCTCAGAGCATGCTGGGATGCTGGATGAGGCTCTGCATGATTTCGGTCTAAAAACTCATTCTCAGTACAATTAAAATCCCCACCCAAGAATAAATAATCTTCCGAGCCACATTCATTTAACTTATCACTTATTTTTTCAAACAACTTCCTCTCTGCACCGCTGGTTGGAGCATAGATGTTGATAAAAACCAGAGTAAAATGATCGAACCGAGCTCTGACTAAAAGAAAACTCCCTTCAATCACATGCTTGACCTCCAGAGCGACTGGGGTGAACGTCGTGGAGAAGAGGAAACCAACTCCTCCACTGAGTGTTGTGTTGTGACTTAAAATCACTTCACCCCCCCACTCTCTGTTCCAGTCTGCCTCGCTGCTCGCATCACTGTGTGTTTCTTGTAGAAAAAAAACACATCAATGTGTTTCAATCTCGCTGTTTCATATATTACTGCCCTTTTCTTTATCTCTCTGGCTCCATTTACATTCAGACTTCCCACTCTAAATGTGTCCATACAGAGAGAGATAATAAAAACCAGAGTTAACCAGAGTACCTTACCTGCCTCGCTCACCTGTACTTCACAGATCTTACCTGTCCCGCCTCCCTGTGTTTCACACACTTCACCTGCTTGTTTCACTTGTGCTTGCTCACTCACATCATTTTTTTACAGTATTTTCCTCCTCTGTATCTTCCTCTCACCAACCTCATCATCACTATTAGATTTTCCTTCCGCACCAGTTTGTGCGTTATTGTCCACAGCAGGACCATCTAGTTCAACCTGCTCTCTGACACCACTCTGCCCTGACCACGATGTGACACCGGACTGTTCCCCGGCACCGCAATGATCGGCGGCACCAGGCCAGTCAGCCAACCAAAACATTTCATAACTGCCGAGGTGGCAAATATGACATAATCAAAGTCCTCCACTCTGACGTGGAAGCGCAGGTTGAGCTCCTCGTCCCGGTTGTTGAGGATCATGTAGAGCTGCCTCCTGTGAGACACGACGCGCCTCAGCAGCGGATTTACAGCCAGACAGGATCTTTTTAATGGGACAGACACTTTTTCCATGTCGAGACAGCTCTCTGCTCAGGAACTCATCAGTTATGAACGGGGGGACGTTGGACAGGGTGAGCTTGGTCCAACGGACACAAACAAACCGTTGGCGATACCTGTCTCTATGATCCGGTTCGCCTTCTCCACCTGGTCCAGGAACAGGACCACAGCACTGTTCATCCGAGCGGCCAACTTCACGCTGCCGTGGCCGACCACCTCTCCTACAGCCAGCCCAACCTCCTCCATGCTGCAGGGAAAGCCGGCGTTCACCTTGACGCCGCGTCTCCGAGTCAGCGTGGAGAAGTCTCCATTCACCATGATGTCTGGACGCCAACCAGCAGAAAGTTGGGAGACTCCAAACCCACCAAAACACTCCAAATACACCAAATACACCTGATATACTCTAAATGATATCACATTAAAGTTCAACACATTAAAGAAAAAGACAAAAAAGATAGAAATCACAATCACTCGCTCACCACGCTCATGCATACGCTCAGAGAGAGAGAGAGAGAGACCAGACACAAATACAATTACAAATAGCTAAATGACAGCCCACAGCATGGCTGAAACACACACACACCTTCTGCAAGGTAGGTGTGTGTGTGTTACCTTGCAGAAGGTAAGTGTGCGTGTTACCTTGCAGAAGGTGTGTGTGCACGGCAGAGTCACCGGCTCCATGAAGATCTCCAAACAAACCGGACAGCGGCAGTCATCCAGAGACAGCTCCTCCCCTCTCCTCCCCATCTCTGACTCATCCACATCGGACACCGGCGCCATCGTCCTCCACCTTCTTCTTCTTCTGTGATTAATAATAACAATAATAATAATAATAATAATAATAAATGTTATTTATATAGTACTTCAAAAAACATAAGGTTACAAAGTGCTTCAGCGCAGGTTAAAAAACACACAGTGCAAAAGTCAACACACAAATGACATACATACGACATACACATGCAGGTGTCAGAAATAATAATAATAATAATAATAATAAGTAAAGGGAGGGAGTCATGGGAAGGCTAACCTGTAGAGGCTGGTTTTTAAGAGCCGTTTAAAACGGAGCACAGATTCGGCAGATCTGATTGTCTGCAGAAGGTTGTTCTACAGGCAATGACCGGAGCAGTAGGCGGCTAGAGTCAAGCTCAGTAGCTCTGCTAAATAATCAGGGGCCAGGCCGTGTAAGGACTTGTATGTAATGAGAAGTATCTTGAAGTTAATTCTGAATTTTAGTGGAAGCCAGTGAAGGGATGCAAGGACTAGGGGTGATGTGGGAACAGCAATTAGTGTTAGTCAGAACCAGCTGCAGCATTTTGCATTTTGTACTGGTTAAAGACGGGCAAGAGAAGATTGAGAGATGCATGTGAAGAGGGAGTTACAAAAATCTAAACAAGAGAAGATTAAGGTGTGTTTCACTGACACTATGGGTTTAAGTTTTGCTATGTTCCTTAGCTGGAAGAAGCAGGACTGAGTGAGTCTCAGTGATGTGAGAATCAAAAGTCAGGTGTTGGTCAAATAGGGTGATAGGGTTGGTTGGTTGAGGTCTGCAGATACAGACAGGTACAGACAGGAAACAGGTCAGACACTTTTTATATAAAGGTGTCTGTCACAGGATCAACACTTTACTGAAGTGTGGAGAAAAACACTGTTATTGAACACACCTGTAGGTATCTATCCCCAGTGACTCCCATAACATCTCAACTCTTGATGTACCTGATCATGTCTCACCTACACGTGTCTTCCTCAGGAGGGGGACAGACTAAGAGCAATTCACAAACCCTGATGAACTGGCCCAGTCACTAATCCAGAATGAGCAGCAGGACCTCTCCTGGATCAGGGAGACCTGGCAGCTTTCCCGGTGGGCCCTCACCCACAGCAGAAGGTATGGGGTCGGGTCCATTGCGAGCTGGGCAGCAGGTAGACTAGCACCTGGTTGGCGAGGAAGCAGCGAGAGCTCGTTGGGCTCGCCTCCCTGCAGAGCTCCGACCCTGGAGCCAAACTCCTGAAGAGGAGCTAGTCGAGATGCAGAGTGACGTCTGAACCTGTCTGTCTGTTTACCTGTCTGGATATTTACCTGTCTCCAGTGGATAAATTCTCCCTTGAGGACAGCAGAGTTGAAAGCTGCTGCCAACATTAGCTCAGGTTACTGTAACTTTCTCACCTGACCTCTGTTCACCTGAACGGTCAGTTTATGCTAAATTTAGTTTCTTAACCGAAACAAGCGGAGTTGGTGTTAGCAGGTTAGTTAGCTGGTTTGATAGCTGGCTAACTGCAGGCAGCTAGCAGCTAACTGCTAAAGGTTAACGGCTAAAAGTTAACGACTAACAGTTAAGTGACCCGAGTTCTCACTTACCGAAGCTTTAAGTTACCGGAGGCTTGAGTTGCCGGAGCTTTAAGCGCTTAAAGTTACCTGATCTTTCGGGAGGAAGCTAACCGGAAATAAATCTAATGGCGAGTGAACCCGCGTGAATCGACATGAGACACAGTGCGCATGTGCACAATCTGAGTGCTGCCTTCGTGAGCATCGGAAATTCCACAGTCCGTTAGAAAGAAGCAGAACTGAAGAAACATTCAGGTGCTTTAAAGTGCTGCACCGTAAAAATACTCCACCCAAAGGAAAACTCCTACTACAATGCTATATATTATATTATTAGATAATTGTTACTGATTAGTAAAGTATGGTTCTATTTAGTGTTGTCATGCATGTCATATACTGTGGCTGGGCAGTTTAGTCAATAATATCAATACTCTCATTTGTTTTGAATTGTTACTGCATTTTTGTTTAACAGTTTAATAAGGTTTAATAGTTTGATATCTCTCTTGTAAATCTGATTTGATTTATTGACACTAAAGTAGAATTTATAACACTGAACAGACAAAGCTGCTATAAAACATGAAAACATTGTGGTCACTGAGGTTCACTTAATCAAATATGTATGTAAATGTTCAAATGAAGCTAAGGCAACCTGTAACCTCTGATCACACGATTCAGTCTCACTGAGGAGATTTACAGTATTTCACAAGAGAGGAGCAAAAATCTTGAGACGTCAGAAAAAATTATATTTTTTCTATTTTTAATGATGACCCCTCAGATTCACCTTGGTGGGGTCTACTTGGTATATATAACATTTTGTGTCTAGTATAACACTGGGACGCAGTATATTGCTCATACAACTTTAATGTAAGGTATCAACTGTGTTGAACTGAATGGTGTTGATGAAGTAACCTTGCTGAGGGACTATTTCTTCAGCTGAAAGTAGCTCCTTAAAAACTTTGCGTAGTGACTTTAGTTATCCAGAGGAACTGTTTCTGAAAAAGATGTTGAATTTTCATGGCTATGAGCAGCACAAACTAAAGTTTATGTCTTTTGGGACACAGATCTGAAAACCTGAAACTATCTGACTGGACAGAGACTTCTGAGGAAATCTGATTTCAACACAAAACAGACACATTACCTCATTTTCAGATTTTCAGAATATCCTTCCACTAACAAAGAGTACAAAACAGTGTTTTAGTATTAAAAATAAAACAGAAATCCTTTAAAGCAATTGTACAACATTTTAAGATAATTCTGTGTGTTTAGAAGATTTAGAAGAGAGGACGGATATCGGTCTCATGTCTGTGTGTTAACTACCAGGCGGATGGATACACTGTTGTTAATGAAGAAATAGTTCTGATGTTTTTATATTTCTTTTTGTTTGCATGAAACAAGATATAAATGCATAAATTATTGACCTTCACAGGGATATTTTTGAACTTTGAACACAGCCCGACTCACTGTTTTTTTTTCCTGTTTCCAGTCTTTACGCGGAGCTAGGCTAACCATTGGCTCTGAACACACAGACATGGCACTGATATCTATCAGAACATCTGAGAGAATGATAAAAAAATATTCATGTCCTTGTCAGAGTGAACATTTCAGGTGTCACTGGTTTGTGAAGCCTTCGGCCCACGGGAAGACATTCTTCTGTTTCCTGCGTTTGCTGCCGGACTCGAAACTCTGAAACTCGTCTCCACAGCAGTGTTTCTTGAGCTGCCGGGAGTCGGAGAAGCCCCGCCCACAGCGCTCGCAGGTGTACAGCTTCACGCCGGTGTGGATTTGCATGTGAGACTTGAGCTGGTTAGACTGCCTGAACTTCCTGCTGCACACGACACACTCGTAGGGTTTTTCTCCAGTGTGAACCAGCAGGTGGCGGTGGTAGTTCTGCGGAGTCCTGAACTCCTTTCCGCACTGCTCACACCTGTGAGGTTTGACTCCGGTGTGCAGAAGCTCGTGCTGCTTCAGCTGCGACATGAGCAGGAAACCTTTCTCGCAGACGCTGCAGACGTACGGCCGGTCGCCGCTGTGCTGTCTCATATGGTACAAATACAGGTGTCGCAGGTGGAAGGATTTCCCGCAGGTGTCGCAAGTGAACTCTTTGTTCTCGGCGTGGCTCTTCTCGTGCGTCCTGAGCGTGGTGTTGCTGCTGAAGCTCTTAAAGCAGATCTTACAGCTGAAGGGTTTCACTCCGGTCGGTCTCCGTCTCCCCGGGACGCCCCCCACCTTGTCTTTGTTGTCATGGACCAGCTGCTGGTGCTTCTGCAGCTGACAGTTGTAGAAAAATGTCTTCCCACAGAGGTCGCACATGAAGGGTTTCTCCACACCATGGACCAGCATGTGGGTCTTCAGAGCCCAGGTACCTGTGAATCCCTCTCCACATTTATCACACCTGGAACAAGACAGAGAAAAGAAGATGCTGAACTGGAGATGCACCAGCACAGGTTCATGTGACTGAGAGAGTCTCAATCTAATCTAGTGTCTCTGTGTGATGTGCGACAGCTTATTGAGGTGTTTAACTGTCAAGTGTTTGCTCGTGGTGGAACTATAATTTCCTAAAGAGTTTGGTCAAGGCCTGCTCTATGCGAAAAGCTTCATGAGATGACTTTTGTTTAAAACAGAAAACTGAAACAGAATTGGAACTATTTAACAAACATTTCTGTCCCTGTTATTTACTGAGTTCATTTCACGGTGGTGGTCTTTATTTGAGCAGCAGGTTCCACCTCAAACACTGAGACAAGAGGACTTTGTGAGGTACATTTGGTCTTGACAACAGATATTTCTTGATTTTAAGTTCCAGCTGTCTGACTGAAGACAACATTAAACACTGATGGCTTTTATGTGTTGGATGTTTTGCCTGTCCATTTTGAGTAATACTGAATTGAAATCAGGCAGGTATCCGCCAATACTGAGTACAATGATAGAAGTATTTATGCTTGGAAGAGCTATTCATCGTTATAAATGAAATATAAACACAATCGTTTAAACAAAGAACTTACTGAGACTGAGGAAGATGTATTTTCATTTTATTCACTGTATGATGTCTTCCTGTTACTCATCCCCTGCATGTACCTGATCAGCTTTGATATGGTGTGTCTGTACAGCTCACTGTGTATCTGGAACACAGTTTTGAACTGCATTTTCCAAAAATACTACATGAAAAATCACAGGTGTACTCAAAAATGTTGGCTTCTTTTATTAAATACTTGTATCTGACTGGAACAATTAGTTGATTAGCATTCTGATAATTGATTAATCATCATTTTTCAGACAAAGCTAGTGAATAAATGTCGAAATGTTTCTGTCTTTATATCTCAGTTAACTCAGTCTCTTTGGATTTTGGGACTGCGACTAAACTTATTAACTATTTTTGGATAATTTACAGATCAGCCAGTGACTAATAATGAAAATTATTGTTATTTGCAGCTTCATTTCCTTCATGCGTATTTAACATACATCTGAAACTACACATTATTACTATCACTATCAGTTAATTACATTTCAGTCAGTCAGTCACATAATGATTTCATCTGCTCATAAGTCTAAAGTCCAAAATTACCTTTTCAAACATTCAAACAGCCCAAACCCCAAAAAATTAGAAGCTGCATCTAGAGAATGTTTAATCATTAACTATTGAATATTTTTCTGTTAGGGTTAGGGGTTAGTCTGCTGTCACCTTCTAAGATGAAGCTCGTGTTTCTGAGTACCTGAATGGTTTCTCTCCATTGTGGAGGCGTAGGTGTCTCTGGAAGTTGTACTTGAGGCCGAAGCTCAGTCCACAGGTCTGACACATAAAGGGTTTCTCTCCAGAGTGGACGACGCGGTGCTGCAGTAGTCCCATCTTACACTTGAAAGCTTTGTCGCACTCGCAGCACTTGAATGGCCGCTCCTCAGAGTGCGACCTCTTGTGGACGCGCAGGTTGCTGGCAGTGGAGAAGCTCTTGCCGCTTGCCGCAGGTTGGGCAGGGGTACGGCCGGGCACCGGTGTGGACGGTCTGGTGCTCACGAAGGCTCTTCTTTCGGGTGAAGCCTTTCCCACAGACGTCACACATGAAGGGTTTGACTTGAGCGTGCGACACCTCGTGGTATCTGAGTGCACTGGCGGAGGTGAAGGTGCGGTTGCAGATTTGGCACTTCAGCGGGGTTTTCTCCAGACGGTGCGACGCCTGGTGGAGTCGCAGCTGCCGCAGAAGCCTAAACTTCCTGTCGCATTGGTCGCAGTGCAGCAGCTTGTCGGGGTCGTTCTCCTGAGCCTCCCTAAGCTGGTGGGTCAGCAGGTGTTTCTGCAGACTCTTGGCTTTGTAGAAACCTTTATCGCAGGAGCTGCAAGGGAAAGGTTTGAGGTGGCAGGAGACGTGTTTCCTCAGCTGGTGTTTCTGATGGAAACCTTTGTTACAGAGTTCACAGAAGAACCTTTTCTCTTTGTACAGCTCCCTCCTCCTCTTTCTCTCCAGCTCCTTCTGCTCCTCTTCACTCTGAACTACACAGGAAAAAGACTCAAAAGAAAGTGTTGGACACAAGTCTAAAAAGATGAAAAACACGCTAAACAGACAGGCTAACCAGACAGACACAATCCTCCTTTTGAAGCCGTACTTTGGTCCATCCAGACAGGAAGTGATCGAGCCAACGGTCTGCAGTCAACTTCAGTCACTTACTCAATTCAGCCGGACTGCTCTGGACTGTTAGCTTGTGTACTGATGTAGTCTAGATTTAGTATATGGTCATGGGTATGACTGGGATAATAATCCATGAAAAAATTATATGAATAGCCTATAAAGATGATAAATTGTTATGCAGCTGAATCATATCATTTTATCCTGACACCTGGAACGAACTGTGGCCTCGGGATCACAGGCTGCCTTCAGCACTTCATCAGTCACAAGGCAAACGTTTGATGAACAAAACAGTAAAAACAATAGATGGTTCCTTTAATTAAACTGATGTTCTCGCACTCAGTTACAAGACAAACAGGCTTGTTAGAGCACAGAAAACTAAAGTGTGTCTCACCTGGTTGAGTCTCAGTGCCCGTCAGCTCATCACTTTCCATCTTCATCTCTGCTTCCTGGAAAACACGATGAAGAAGGACGAAGGTTTTCAACACAGACATTTATCACAAGCTCATAAGCCCTGGAAATGTTTAGAAAAGGGATTTATTACATTAAAGCACTACCACATTAATCAGGCAAAACTGTTGTACGACAGCATGTAATGGTGATCGATCAATTATTCCTCCTCTTCTTCTGCAGCAGAGTCGTCCAGCTACAATACGGAAATGACTGTTTTGTCACAGTAAAAGTCACCTTCATCAAAAGCATTTTTTTCCTTTTTTGACATTTTATAGAGAAAACAATTATTCACTTAACTGAAGAAATAATCTTCAGATTTATCAATAATGAAAATAATAGTTATTTGCAGCCCTCAAGGTCACCTAATCTTGCCCACACCTGTATTACATTTCAAAATAGCAAGATACCTTCAATCTTAACACTTCCTGCAGCTGTTTCACATTAAGAGCTTTCCAGGAAAGAGAAGGATTTTGCCCTTTCACCCACTGGTACGCTTTTAATATGAAACGTCTGCAGGAAGTATTAAGTGAGTAAAAAAAAGTAAAAGTAAAAAGTAAAAAAGTAAAAAACAGCTAAAAATAATAAGTAAATGATTTTTTCCCAAAGTGGTGAGGAGATCAGAAAACAAGGACGACTGAAATACCATCAAATAAAAAGCTAAGAAGAGTTTAAATAAAGGTAAGTAATGATAGAAATAAAGGCTAATAATTATATTTTAATACACACACACACTGTATATGCAGTAAAACACTTACGACAACAACAGTTTGTTCATCTTCTGGTGTGGGCGTGTCCTCACTGGCTCTGGACTCACTGCTTGGCTGATCATTAGCCACAGGAAGTGGCGTTATATGTGCGGAGGATCGGGGCACATCTCCTGGTGGTTCCTCAGGATCTGTGGAGATCTGGTTCATCTCCAACACCAGCTTGGTCTGAAGGTTAGCGACGGTTTGATCTGGTTCTTCCGGCGGGCCCTGGAGGGCGGGGCTGCTCTGGCTTGTGACTGGTCCAGGGAGCGGCTGGCTGATGATGACCAGAGGAACCTGAGGGCTGCTGCCGGCTCTGCGTCTGGATTTGGAGGAGCTGAGGATGGCCATGGCAAGGGCAGCTGGGTTGGCAGCTGGTTGGTTGACATCCAGTGATCGGGCGGGTCCATCTGGAAGATTCAAGAAAGCTGAAATCACATTTCATCCTTTCTAGAAAAATGATTCAATCAAGTTTTCCTTAAGACAGCTTTTATAAAACAGTTTGTTTTTGAAGAACAAGAGAAGTTTCATTTGTCCAAAAACTGTTATCTGCCCGAGTCCATGGTTTTATCCACATTATATTGGTTTTATTCAAACTCCCACTACAAGGAGTTTTTACCTGCTATGAGACAGTCTCAGCGTAATCCCGGTCCCTCTGTGTGACTTACATTAGTAATCATTGGCAAGAAGATGGGCTGTTTCTATAAAGTTATATTTAATGTATGTCACCGGCTTTCATCTCCTGCAAAATCACACAAAATGTCTGATTACTGACTGTTTACATTTCCCCAGGCAAAGTTTGTCTGTACGTCATATATGTCGGTACGTCAGCCACTTAAAAAGAAACAGGACTTTATTTTGAGTTATTTTTTGTGGTTTGGGCTGATGCAGCCAGGATCAGCAAAGATCCATCTATAACGATTATAACGATTCATTCACTCATTGCTTTGCGTCCGCAAGCAGCTGCATTGACAAAAAGAAAAACACCATCAAAAACAAGTTGGTCTTTCTTTTGTTCTCTTCCAAAGCAAAAGCTTGTGCTACCAGATCAAGATCTTTATCCGCATTACAAATGGTTGTTTTAAAGTTAAACTGACCTGATGGTTTGATCTTATAACATGTCTGTGTCACGCTCTTCTCAGCTCCACAGTTTCTCTCCACCTTTGACCTGAGTTTGGACTCCAGCTGTCCCACTTTTTGCTTCAGAGCTTTGTTTTCCTTCACTAAGCTCCCGTACAGCTCTCTGAACACTCTGCAGATTTTTCTAACAGCCTCTCTGCTCGTCACATCCAGGACGGCCGTCAGCTGAGCCTGCAGGGAAACGCGACATCAAGTGAACGACGAACAAAGTGTTGGATCTTCCATCTCTGGCAGCTGTGTGAAAATAAACTCAAAACAAATGACAGCATCTACATCACGACCTTCGCTCTCCATGTGAACCAAACAACAGCTCAAACTATTTGTTGTTGTTGTGTTGAATGAATGTTGAAAATGATTTGTTGTTGTCTATTTTAATCATCAATTAACTGTTTACATTCTGATAGTGTCTGTGTGATAAATCTCCTGTGACGACAGAGAAATGTCCATCATTTCATGTTTATTGTTTCTGTCTGTTCTCTGTTATGTATCTCTCTTTTTGGCCGTGTGGACACAGGAGGTGCTGTTGTGGCCGTGTATGGTTCTTCCACACGCTACTGAGCCTCCTGTTTGTTAAATTAATAAACTGTTAAATTGCCAATATGTATTGTTTCTTCAGACTTCAATCATCCAATCCAACAAACACTAAAAAAGAGTCAACAGCAGAATAAGCTTTTTGGCACTGGCAGAGAAGATTTGGCAAACTTTACATGAGCACAACACAGAAACTGAGCTCTGCTGCTCATCCCACACATGCATGTTCCTTGCAAATATGGCACCATTTAAAAGGGAAATAAACAGGCTTTCCAACAGTATAAGATTTATTGCCAAGAAGCATTGTTACAACAAAGAAATAATCCACCAAACACAAATTTCCTTACTTTTTGTGCTATGTTTAGACATTATGTCACTAATAAATATTATCTATCATGTTAATAAATACTATGACATTGATGAATATTTTTACATTAATAAAGGCTCCTGTTAAGATTACGCGTAATCTTAAGTGTTTATTAATGATCAATAATAACAGGGTCGCACATTGTCATTTTCACTACATCGCACAGATTTGACGTCATGTTTCTGTGACGTCGTCTCCAACAAAGCAGGAAGTGACTGTGGATTGTGCTCTGAGCTCTTTGAAGTCTCAGATAACCCGCAAAGACATTTTCATGTAAAGTTTGATGAATTATTTCAAAGTGAAGCACTGACCCTCTGCTCGCTGCCAGCCCCCCCCGCATGGAGTCTCTGGAGCAGGACGGAGGCTGCTGACTCCGCCGCCAGCCCCAAAATGAGCTCCGTCTGCCGGACAAACGTCTCTGTGTGCTCCTCCATCACCACCGGAGAGCGGAGCCGCTTACTGAAGAGCTGAGCCGGCTTCAGAGCAGCGCGCCCGCTCGGTGTTCAGCTGTTTGAGGAACTGAGGCAGAAAAAATGAAGTGAAAAACGGTCGAGATGTTTATCTGCTGAACAACATGGCGCCCATACTGTTTACATCCGGGTCATCGTTGACCTTTCAAAGTGTCTCTTCCTTCAAAAAACATCAAACTCTGGCGGCTCCTCACAGCAGTCTCCGGTCTTAAATCTCTTTACCGCAGCTTTTAATGTCCGTATGTCTCCCGGATTTCAGTGTTTTATGTCAGCCACATCTCAGAGCTCGTAACTATACTCGCTTGGTAGTTTTATTTTGAAGGACAGCTTTGACTTGGCCCTGTGGTCAGTGTGTTTCAAACATGTAGTTACAAAGTGAGACCACTCGAGGGCAGTGATCATTAAAAATAGTTCCATCCATTTTCTATTCCCACTTTGTCCTGAAACACAGGGTCGCAGGGGGTGCTGGAGCCTGTCCCAGCTATCTTGGGTGAGAGGTGGGGTGCACCCTGGATTGGATGCCAGTCAGTTGCATTGCATTGAAGGACAAACAACTACTCACACTCACTCACACCTAGAGGCAATTTAGAGTTGCCAGTTAACAGTTAACCTAAACTGCAGGTCTTTGGATTGTGGGAGGAAGCTGGAGTACCCAGAGAGAACCCACACAAGCACAGGGAGAACATGCAACCGGGATTGAAACCTTAGCTGTGAGGCTGACAGTGCTAACCACTACACCACTGTGCTGCCCATAGTTAGTACAATCTAAAATAAAACAACAAAATATGAGAAATTTTAGTAAACTCTTTATACCAATCAGTAAAATATCCAAATAATAAAAAAGTATGTATGTTTCTTTTTAAAGTAATTAATTTCCCTTCCAACAGTTCACAGCAGTGTTGTAAGCACCTTCACTGATATCATTATTATTTTTCTTCATCATCCGACTGATCCAGTGTTTTGAACTCTCATTACTCTACATAGTAGTGTGTCTTTGGATACTATATGTGTTATTGTGCCGTTTTCCTGCTATAGTATATAATCTACTGGACTCAAAGTACAGTAGATTGAACAATCAATCTGATTGATCAACAGAACTGACAGCTAGAAGAAGAAGTTTTAAAATAACTCTCAGCTTTTAAGATATACTGTAAACATATGAGATACATTTCTGTTTTTCCACTATTATGCTTATCTCAGTCCTTCTTTGAGTTTGCTTGTTGAATGTAAATTGAAACCTACTGATCTGGGTTTAAGTCTCAATATTAATTGAAATTTAAATGTCTTTGATGGCACAAAACTATCTGCCATCAGGACAGGGGAAGACGCAGACATATATACAAGAGGTAATGAGGAGCAAGGTGGAAACAATCGGGGTGGGGCAGACAGTCAGACAAGGCAGGAAACACACTGTGGCCAGAAGCGGGGAACCTGAAAAGATAGGAGAGATGTGACTTTCAAAATAAAACAGAAAATGACTAAACAAGACAAAGACACAAACCAAACATAACACAATTTCCTGGACATGACACACTTCTTGTATGTGGATTTATCTGAAACAGCACCAGTGTGTTGACAAAACTGAACTTTCCATAACCCATGACCTAATTTTCACACACACTTAAATGAAACATTACTGATGACATGAAACCAGACTCCCCTCCTTGAACCGCCACCTTACTGTGGTGGAGGGGTTTGTGTGCCCGAATGATCCTAGGAGCTATGTTGTCGGGGGCAGGGGCATTACGCCCCTGGTAGGGTCTCCCATGGCAAACAGGTCCTAGGTGACGGGCCAGACTAAGAGCGGTTCACAAGCCCATCATGAAAAGAAGAATATCAAGGACCGTTACGATCGCCCGGATTGGCGTTACCGGGGCCCCACCCTGGAGCCAGGCCTGGGGTTGGGCGCCTGGTGGCCGGGTCCCGTGGGCAAGCCCGGCCGGGCTCAGCTCAGCCGAAATGGCGATGGGCCACCTGGGCCAGCCTTCCAGTAGGCTCACCACCCGCAGGAAAGGTCCATGAGGGGCCGGTGCAATGTGGTTTGGGTAGCAGTCGTGGCAGGGGGGCCTCGACGACCCAATCCCTGGACCAAAACTCTGGCAATAGGGACATGGAATGTCACCTCGCTGGGGGGGAAGGAGCCTGAGCTCGTGCAGGGAGGTTGAGAGGTACCGGCTAGAGATAGTCGGGCTCACCTCCACGCATAGCTTGGGCTCTGGAACCCAGCTCCTTGAGAGGAGGCTGGACCCTCCACTACTCTGGAGTTGCCCATGGTGAGCGGCGGCTGAGCTGGTGTGGGCTTGCTTATAGCTCCCCAGCTCAGCTGCCACGTGTTGGAGTTCACCCTGGTGAACGAGAGGGTCGCTTCCCTGCGCCTTCGGGTTGGGGATAGGTCTCTTGCTGTTGTTTGTGCCTACGGGCCGAACAGCAGTACAGAGTACCCGGCCTTCTTGGAGTCCCTGGGAGGGGTACTTGATAGTGCTCCGGCTGGGGACTCCATTGTTCTACTGGGGGACTTCAACGCTCACGTGGGTAACGACAGTGATACCTGGAGGGGCGTGATCGGGAGGAACAGGCCTCTCTCCGATCTGAACCCAAGCGGTGTTCTGTTATTGGACTTCTGTGCTAGTCACAGTTTGTCCATAACCTAACGAACACCATGTTCAAGCATAAGGGTGTCCTATCAGTGCACGTGGCACCAGGACACCCTAGGCCGGAGGTCGATGATCAACTTTGTTGTCGTTTCATCTGATCTCCGGCCGTATGTCTTGGACACTCGGGTAAAGAGAGGGGCTGAGTTGTCAACCGATCACCACCTGGTGGTGAGTTGGATCTCCGCTGGCAGAGGAGGAAGTTGGACAGACCTGGCAGACCCAAACGTATTGTGTGAGGGTCTGTTGGGAACGTCTGGCCGAGCCCTCTGTCAGGGAGGTCTTCAACTCCCACCTCCGGAAGAGCTTCTCACAGATTCCGAGGGAGGCTGGGGACATTGAGTCCGAGTGGACCATGTTCTCTGCCTCCATTGTCGACGACGCTGCAGTTCGAAGTTGTGGACGCAAGGTCTCTGGTGCCTGTCGTGGTGGCAATCCCCGAACCCGGTGGTGGACACCGGAAGTAAGGGATGCCGTCAGGCTGAAGAAGGAGTCCTATAGGACCATGTTGGCCTGTGGGACTCCTGACGCAGTTGACAGGTACCGGCAGGCCAAGCAAGCCGCAGCCCGGACGGTCCTGGAGGCAAAAACTCGGGTCTGGGAGGAGTTCGGTGAGGCCATGGAGGAGGACTATCGGTCGGCCTCGAAGAGATTCTGGCAGGCAAACCGTCCGGCGCCTCAGAAGGGGGAAGCAGTAGTACTCTGCCAACACTGTTTACAGTGCGGGTAGGGGAGCTGTTTACCTCAACTGAGGACATTGTCGGACGGTGGAAGAAATACTTCGAGGATCTCCTCAGTCCCACCGACTTGCCTTCCAGTGAGGAAGCAGGGGCTGGGGACTCTGAGGTGGACTCGTCCATCACCCGAGCCAAGTCCACTGAAGTCACTGGGTAGGTTTCGTAAGCTCCTCGGTGGCAAGGCGCCGGGGTGGATGAGATCCGCCCTGAGTACCTCAAGTCTCTGGATGTTGTGGGGCTGTCTTGGCTGACACGCCTCTGCAACATTGCATGGAGGTTGGGGACAGTACCTCTGGAGTGGCAAACTGGGGTGGTGGTCCCTCTTTTTAAAAAGGGGGACCGGAGAGTGTGTTCCAACTACAGAGGGATCACACTTCTCAGCCTCCCCGGGAAGGTCTACGCCAGGGTACTGGAGAGGAGAATTCGGCCTATAGTCGACCCTCGGATTCAGGAGGAACAATGCGGTTTTCGTCCCGGTGGTCGTGGAACAGTGGACCAGCTCTATACCCTCCACAGGGTGCTTGGAGGGTTTATGGGAGTTTGCCCAACCAGTCCACATGTGCTTTGTGGATCTGGAGAAGGCATTCGACCGTGTCCCTCGTGGTATTCTGTGGGGAGAGTGCTCCGCTTGAGTATGGGGTCCGGGGCCTTTGCTAAAGGGGCTGTTCGGTCTCTGTACGACCGGAGCAGGAGCTTGGTTCGCATTGCCGGCAGTAAGTCAGACCTGTTTCCAGTACATGTTGGACTCCGGCAGGGCTGCCCTTTGTCACCGGTCCTGTTCATAATCTTTATGGACAGGATTTCTAGGCGTAGCCAGGGGCCGGAGGGAGTCCGGTTTGGGAACCACAGGATTTCATCTCTGCTTTTTGCAGATGATGTTGTCCTGTTGGCTTCTCATTGCTTCTTCAAGCCAGGACCTTCAGCATGTGCTGGAGCGGTTTGCAGCCGAGTGTGAAGCGGCTGGGATGAGAATCAGCACCTCCAAATCCAAGGCCATGGTTCTCGACCGGAAAAGGGTGGCGTGCCCTCTCCGGGTGGGTGGAGAGGTCCTGCCTCAAGTGGAGGAGTTCAAGTATCTCGGGTCTTGTTCACGAGTGAGGGAAAGATGGAGCGTGAGATTGACAGGCGGATTGGTGCAGCGTCCGCAGATTATGCGGTCGGTGTACCGGACCGTCTTGGAGAAGAAGGGAGGGAGCTGAGTCGAAAGGCGAAGCTCTCGATTTATCCAGGTCAATCTACCCTCACCTATGGTCATGAACTTTGGGTAATGACCGAAAGGACAAGATCATGGCGGATACAAGCGGCCGAAAATGAGTTTCCTCCATGCAGGGTGGCAGGGCGCTCCCTTAGAGATAGGGTGTGAAGCTCGGTCACTCGGGAGGAGCTCGGAGTAGAGCCGCTGCTCCTTCGCATCGAGAGGAGTCAGCTGAGGTGGCTTGGGCATCTGATTTCGGATGCCCCCTGGACGCCTCCCTAGGGAGGTGTTCCAGGCGTGTCCCACCGGGAGAAGGCCCGTGGAAGACCCAGGACACGCTGGAGAGACTATGTCTCTCGGCTGGCCTGGGAACGCCTCGGGGTTGGGATCCCCCCGGAAGAGCTGGAGGAAGTGTCTGGGGTGAGGGAAGTCTGGGCATCTCTGCTCAGACTGCTGCCTCCGCGACCCGGTCCCGGACCAAGCGGATGAAAATGGATGGATGGATGGATGAAACCAGACTCAATTCTGATAATCACAGTTTTTATTTTTCTATTGCAGATATGGTATGTGACCTTCCTACAGAATTAAAATTTTCTTTTGTTTGATGTCTCTGAAACTAAAACAAACAAAAAAGATTTTCTTCATAGACTTCCATTGTAAAGAAGACATCTGTAAAATGGTGACATGACCCATCCAACTGTAAACAAGACCAGATATTATTCTTAATGTTGTGAACGTCCTACGTGCTACGGTGAGCGTATTACTTCATTTCCTGTTCTCCTTGCGCTAGAGCTGTGTGAATAGTCTTGAGACTCCAGAGTGTAATTTTCTTAAATACTCTCTAAATTTTGCACAACAACTGCGGTTAACTACTGCAGCTAATTTTATCTAAGGCTAGCGACTTTTTAGTTGTTCATAAGCTTAATTTTGCCTAAAACTCCATTAATTTGGTTAAGTGGTTAGCTCCTAAGCTATCTCTTATTAGCAATGGCTTCTCCTCTCGTCACTTCGTGTTTCTAACAAATTCTCCCCCCTCAGCGACCCGCTGTCAAACCAACTCTGGTCATTGGTAGCTCCATAGTCTGAAAAGCGTGAAGTTAGCAACACCGGGGAACTTAGTCAACTGCATCCCTGGGCCCAGAGCGGGCGACATTGAGTCAAATTTGTAAAATTGTAATTCATTCATGTCGGCATTAATGACGCCTTGATTACGCCAGCCAATCGGAAGTCACCAGAATTAATGTGGAGTTGGTGTGTAAGTTTGCAAAAACGATCGATGTCGGACTTTCCGTAGTTTTCTCTGGACCCCTTCCTAATCTGACCAGTGATGACGTATGTACAGCGCATGTCAGCATGTCATTCCACCGGTGGTTAATGAGGTGGTGTTCCGCAAACGGCATGGGCTTTATTAATAATTTATAATTATAATTTTTTAATAATAATGGCAGCCCTTTTTGGGGAGATCTGGCCTGATTAGGAGAGATGGTATCCATCCCACTTTGGCTGGAGCTGCTCTCCTGTCTAGAAATATAGAAAGTTTTATTAGTCCTAATTCATGACATACCAGAGTTGGACCAGTAAGCAGAGAGTTGCAGTCTTACACGCTTCTCTGCGCCTCCATTAGAGCAGCTGCACACCCAATGTAGAATAGAAACTGTGTCTGCCCAGCGCGACCATTTAAACTCAAACTTAAAACCAAAAAGGGGAGTCATTCAGAAAAATCTAATAAAAATTAACACAACTGCTGTAGCAACTCAGCACAGCAGCACCATAAGAAACTTAAGTGTGTGGCCTCTTAAACATCAGATCTCTGGCCTCTAAGGCTGTTCTGATAAATGATTTTGATATCTGAAGACTCTGATATAGACCTGTTCTGTCTTACTTACTGAGACCTGGCTAGGTCAGGAAGAATTTGTTAGCCTAAATGAATCCACTCCACCGAGTCATTCTAACATTCATGTTCCTCGAGACACTGGACGAGGGAGGTGGAGTCGCAGCCATTTTTAATTCAGGTAATTATTGTAGGTGATTTTAATATTCATGTGGACATGTGGATAGTGAAAGTCTTAGCACAGCATTCATCTCATTATTGGACTCCATTGGGTTTTCTCAGAGGGTAAATTAAATTCTCCAACTCACTGTCACAATCACATCCTTCTTGATTTGGTCCTTACCTATGGTATTGAAATTGAGCATTTAACAGTCTCCCAACAAAATCCTATATTATTATCAGACCACTACTTTAGTATCATTTGAATTCCTATTACAGGACTATGCACCACTAGAAAAATTTGTGTTCACTAGATGGTTACCCGATTGTACTAGGACTAAATTTAAGAAGCAGAAATTCCAACAGCATTAAAGTCAGTAAGATTTCCTAGTATCTCTGACAACTCCCATGTTTATTTGAACTCACCTTATTTGAACTTATTTGAATTAACCCTAACCAAAAATTGACCAACTTGTTAGTAACACCATGGATTTACTCACTCAGAGGCACTCTGGACTCTGTTGCACCCCTAAAAAGAAAGATTATAAAACAAAAGAGATTGGCACCATGGTTTAATCTCTGCAACTCGCAAGTTAAAACAAACAACACGATGATTGGAAAGGATATGGCGCTCCACCAAAGAGGAGGACTCTCGCCTAGCCTGGAAAGAGAGTCTCAAAACATATAGGAAAGCCCTATGCAATGCCAGAGCAGCCTACTATTCAGAATTAATGCATTAATAGAGGAAAATAAGAACTGCCCTAGGTTTCTTTTCAGCACTGTAGCCAGGCTGACACAGAGCCATAGCTCTATTGAACCCTGCATCCCCGTTAAGTTTAAGTAGTAATGATTCATCATGAGCTTCTTTAATGACAAGATTTTTGAATATTAGGGACAAAATTTGTCAGGATCTGCCCTCGTTAGACTCCGATCTATCTAACGTGCCTTCAGACTCAGGAAATTTAGGAGCAGATACATTAAAACCTGACAATTGCTTAGACAGTTTTATTCCAATTGGCCTTTAATTCCCGAATTATCCTCGTTAGTTTCATCATCGAAAAGCAACAACTTGTCTCCTAGACCCCATCCCAACTACGCTGCTTAAGGAAGTTTTCCCATTTGTTGGCACATACATTGCTGCTACATATTATTAATCTGTCTCTGGTGTCAGGCTTTGTACCCAAGTCTTTTAAAGTAGCTGTAATTAAACCATTGATCAAAAAACCTACACTTGATGCAGATGTGTTAGCCAATTACAGACCAATATCCAACCTCCCCTTTTTGTCTATTTTTGTCCAAGATCCTAGAGAAAGCCATTGCCAGCCAGTTATGTAATTATCTCCACAGTAATAGTATTTTAGGGTTAGGGTTTCAGTCAGGATT
This sequence comes from Scortum barcoo, assembly GCA_023238725.1. Lineage (NCBI taxonomy): Eukaryota > Metazoa > Chordata > Actinopteri > Centrarchiformes > Terapontidae > Scortum > Scortum barcoo. The sequence goes on along the minus strand of CM041552.1, from coordinate 35,804 downwards.
TAGAGCTCACCATAGCACAGAAACAGCACTTGTGAAAGTCACTAATGAATGTTGACACTAATGACCTGACTGACAGCATCAGATAGAGGGCTAGGGTTAGGGTTAGATCTGTAGCAGCTTCTTGCAGATGTTGAAGGACGCTACCTGCCAGCCTTCTGAGGAAGTACAGGCGGCTCTGTCCTTTCCTGCACAGAGCGTCTGTGTTGGCAGTCCAGTCCAGTTTGTCATCCAGCTGCACTCCCAGGTATTTGTAGGTGTGTGTACCACCTCCACACAGTCCCCTTTGATGATGACCGGCTCTGGGTGCGGCCTGGGTCTCCTAAAGTCTACCACCATCTCCCTGGTCTTGGTGGTGTTGAGGAGCAGGTGGTTCGAGTCACACCATGTGACGATGATCAGTTCTCTGTACTCATCCTCCTGTCCACTCCTGATACAGCCCACGATGGCTGTGATGGCTGTGTGTCATCCCCGCAAACTTCTGTACATGACAGAACTCTGACTTGTACTGAAAGTCAGGACGTGTACAGGGTGAACAGGACCAGGAGAGAGCACAGTTCCCTGCGGTGCTCCTGTGCTGCTGGCCACAGTGTCAGGACCTACAGTCTCCCAGCCTAACATACTGAGGTCTGCCAGTTAGGTAGTCTGTGATCCATGCCACCAGGTGTGATCCAACTCCCATCTCCCATCTCTGTCAGTTTGTCCCTGAGGAGCAGTGGCTGGATGGTGTTAGTAAAGGCGCTGGAGAAGTCCAAGAATGTAATCCTCACAGCACCACTGCCTCTGTCCAGGTGAGAGAGAGATCGGTGGAGCAAGAAGATGATGGCATCCTCCACTCCTGTCTTCTCCCGGTAAGCAAACTGCAGAGGGTCAAGAGCGTGGTGGGTCTGTGGCCTCAGGTGTTGGAGCAGCAGCCGTTCCATGGTCTTCATCACGTGCGACGTCAGGGCGACCGGCCTGAAGTCATTCAGCTCACCAGGATGCGGTTTCTTGGGGACTGGAATGATGCAGGATGTCTTCCACAGCTTGGGAACCCTCCCCTGTCCCAAGCTCAGGTTGAATATGTGCTGAAGGGGGTGTCCCAGCTCCCTCGCACAGGCCTTCAGTAGAGTCATGCGGTGATACTCCATCTGGACCTGCAGCTTTGCTGGGGCGCAGCCTCCTCAGCTCTCCACAGACCTGAGCTGCTGTGTCGTGGATGGTGTGAGGGGGGGGAGGAGGGGAGGTGTCCTCTTTTTTGCTGGTGTTGGCTTGTGGGAGTAGGAGGGTGGGGGCTGCTGTGATCAAAGGTGTGAATGGGTTGGGGTGATCAAACCTGTTAAAGAACTGGTTTAGCTGGTTTGCCCTTCCCACATCCCCCTCAATGGGGGCACCTCTCTTGGAGCTGCAGCCAGTGATGGTCTTCATCCCCTCCCACACCTCCCTCATGTTATTGTTCTGCATCCTTTGTTCTATTTTTCGGTCTTATTCGGGTAGTGAGTTCACGTTTCCCATGATCATCGAAGGTACCGGGGCTTGAATCTCCACTTCTTTGCTAGCCGGCTTAGCTTTTAGCATAGCGCCGGCTCTGGTAGCAGCCCCGGTACGGCTTCCTTACGTCCACAGGTAAACACGGAACCACAACGATGCAGGACTTTGCTCTCAGAGCGTGTAAAAAGTTGCTCGAGTAAACGGCAGTCTCTGCGTTGAAGAATCCATATCCATAGGATAGAATAATACGTTTCCAAGAAACCAGGAAAGAGAAGAGTAAAAAGAAAAAAGAGACAAAAGTGCGAGAAACACACGGAGCTGCTAGAGAGGCTGCCACTCGCGTCGGCGTCGGAAGTCAAGTGTTTTATTTGATCAGGATATGTCCCTTTGACAACACCCATATTAAGCATATTTCAAGGTCTGCCTTTTACCACCACCTGCGCAACATCGCAAAAATTAGGCACTTTTTGTCCCAAAGCGATGCTGAAAAATTAGTCCATGCATTTGTCTCTTCCAGGCTGGATTATTGTAATTCACTTTTATCAGGCTGCCCGAAACAAGTCGTTAAAGACTCTACAGCTGGTCCAGAATGCCGCTGCTCGGGTGCTGACTAAAACCAGGAAAAGAGACCATATTACTCCAGTACTGGCTTCTCTGCATTGGCTCCCTGTAAAATTTAGAGTGGATTTTAAAATCCTACTCCTCACATATAAGGCTCTACATGGTCTGGCACTTTTACACGTCATATCTTAATGAATTGATAACTCCTTGTATCATCCGACTAGAGTGCTGCGCTCCCAAAAACGCAGGCTTACTTGTAGTTCCCAGGGTTTCCAGAAGTAGTCCTAGGGGGCAGAGCCTTCAGCTATCAGGCCCCTGTTCTCTGGAACCAGCTCCCAGTCTGGGTCCGAGAGGCAGACACAGTGTCAGTGTTTAAGAATAGACTTAAAACCTTCCTTTTTGATAAAGCTTATAGTTAGGGTGGGCACAGGCTCGCCCTTAGTTATGCTGCTATAGGCTTAAACTGCCGGGGGGCTCCCATGATGCACCGGGCACCTCTCCCTCTTCCTCTGTCTCTGCTTCCTCTTTCTCTGCTTCCTCTTCCTTTGCTTCCTCTACTCTTATTTCAAAGCCAAAGTCAAAGTCCAAGCATTTTTGTCAGTTTGGCGGCATGTGCAGGGACATTCTGAGGATTGAAAGTTTCTCTCAAACCTTTGGTGCTTAATTTACAACAAAAAAAGCATGTTGATTACAACCAGACTAAGACATGGTAATAAAACAAAAAACAAATATATGGCAAAATCACAGACAGTACAAAATTGATATGGTAGTAGTGCAAACTAGGAGTCAGCTTATATACTGGTTAAACTGATTAAGGTGGTTAAAGTGGTTAAATAGGTTAAATTAGTTAAAGTGTTAAAGTGGCTACAGTGGTTAAACTGGTTAAAGTAGTTAAAGTGGTTAATGTGAATACTCTTATGTCCTGTAAAGTGCATGTTACTGCCGGAGCCCTGGTCCTCCCTTTGTTCTCTCCAGTCTTGCAGGTTCCTCACTGATTCTGGTTGTGGTCCATCTGTCTGAGGTTCACTGGCCTGGTGGGGACATGATCTGTGTCTGTGTTGTGGAGAGAAGGTCGAGTGGCTCAGAGCTCCATATGAGGACATCTAGAGATGCACCTGGACTCACGGACTCATTTCCATTACCTGTGATACCTTCACACATGGACTAAACCCAATGAACTCAGTTTATCTACAGTTTATTATAAACCATGTTTAACTCCATATATGACTGATGATGATGTTCTCTGTACATGTGGCATCTATTGCACGTCTGTCCGTCCCAGGGAGAGGGATCCCTCATCTGTGGCTCTTCCTCAGGTTTCTTCTTTTTCCCATAAAGGCTTTTTTGAAGTTTTTCCTGACTCGGTTCGAGGGTCTAAGGACAGAGGGTGTCACAACTGTACAGATTGTAAAAGCCCTCAGAGGCAAACAATGTTTGTGATTTTGATTGATTCGCCACTTGCCACGCCGCCACGGCCATGCCATTTGATGAAAAGTTAAAAGCTTCGCAATTTCATACCCCTAGGGCAAACTATGGTCAATGGGGACCCTCCAAAAGCACGTACCTAGGTGGCACTGTAGAGCCATTTTTGTACGCCCATGCCTGCCATGCCTGCCTCAGGCCCTAATAATAAACTTTTGAAATACAATAGGCCCTAAATAGCAAAGGCCTTTACTTGACTTGATACACAACTTTTGGGAACAGATTCATGTTTACATCTGTGGGGAGTTTCATCGAGTCCTGCAGTATCAGCACCTCCTTGTTGTAGCCTATGACCTCCATTCAAGGTGGCCAGAGGTGGTTGCCACACCTACCAACATCTCAGATGGTCAGATGGACTTTCTTACCTCTCTGTTTCCTTGTTTGGACATTCCAAGGATATGGACATTGTGGATAATGACCCACAGTTTATCTCAGGTGAGTTTGAAATTGTTGCAAAGGACATACACGCAACCTTCTACTACCAGGAGCCAAAGCGTAGTGCAACTGGTGGGTGGTCTTACCCTCTCATCTACTGCACCCTGCTGCACTACCGGGCAACACCACAGTCAACTACTACCAGCTTTTTAATGATGGGGCATGAGCTGTGAGTGAGCCACCTGCAGTTTTTGCACCAGAGACAGTGCACTGAAAGAGGAGCAAGCTCACACACCATCTGTGTCAAATAACGTAGCAGTTTGACAAGCAACAAAGGGTGAGGCCACCTCCCTTTGTGGTGCCGGACAGGGTCCGAGTTCTCCAACCAGCTGAGCCACAAGCTGCTCCTGTTTTGGTCCATGCCGGTCAGCCATCCCAGCTCCACCCATTTCAAATCTGGCCTCCTGGTCATCCTGTTGAGCTGTCTACCTGAAGTGTCCTGCTTTGTCCATCAGATGAAAGTGATTCAAATTTCAAATTCAAAATTTATTTATTAATTTTTAACTTTTCATCGAATGGCGTGGCCGTGGCGGCGTGGCGAACCAATCTAAATCACAAACATTGTTTGCCTCGGAGGGCTTTACAATCTGTACAGTTGTGACACCTTCTGTCCTTAGACCCTCGAACCGGGTCGGGAAAAACTTAAAAAAAAAACCTTTTCTGGGGAATGGGTGTTGAGGACATCAGACAGAAAAATCAGGAGAATCACAACAGAAACTCAAAGATCATTTGTTGAATTAATTTGTGTGTGTGTATTTTATTTTCTGTTCATTTCCAGTTTAACACAATCAATCATTTGACATAACTTTACAAAGACCCCCAGGTGTTCATGATAAAAGTACGGAAAAACAACCAAAAACAAAACCTTAAATAAATATGTTGTTTTCAGAGTTGCTTGTTCATCTACCATCATTTTTAAAAGCTATTATCTATTTTTTAAACTCCTTTTGAGATTAAAGTTATAATCTGTGAGATTTTTTATTTCAGGAAATGTATGTTAAGTCACTGTCTATCACCAGATTAACTGACTCAGTGCTGACTGAGCCTCCACTGATGAAAGTCTGCAGCAGTATTACGACCCATCTGTGTCTGTGGAGACTTTTCTGAAAAATGTCAGCAGCGCAGTTAGACTTTTAACAAGACTTTTAACACAACAGACTCTTCAGCTCACCTGAGTGTGAAGCAGTGTGCTGATTTTATTCTTACTTTAGTGTTGAGAGGAAACAACACAACATAGGTTACTATGGCGACCAAACAAAGAAAAGATCGATGAGGAAACTGAAACTGAGTTGAGGTCCAAAACCACTCCTGAAATGACCAATTATCAACAAAGGTACCATGAAAGAGAACAAAAACAATCTTACAGATTGTAACTTTAAGAAGTTTAAAAAAAGTAGTGAGTTTAACCAGCTTCTGGGAAACAAAGCTCTGAAGCTTCAGTGCCCAATATTATGTTACATTGATCTCTGTATTTTTATGTGATTTACAGTTTAAAAAACCTTTGTGTATCCTCTATCAGTGTGCTCACAGTAATCTGATTACAGTTCAGTTCATAAATGCCATTCCGAATATTAAAACACAGATGTTTAATATTGATCATGATGTTTTGGGTGATTTTGGTACATTACATCATCGCCTCCTCAGTTGTCATGTTGACGAAATTCAGAAATTTCAGGGTGAAGTTGGGTAGAGGCCAAATTTTAAAAGAAAAACAATAAAGTGTACAAATGAATCAAGGTCCTCTAACAAACCCTCAGCTCTGATCCGAAGGTTCATAATGAGACAAAATTCTTTATTATAAATCCACACAAACAGTGCTCACTGTAGATTTAAATCACATTTAATCACATTATTGATCATCTGATAAAGACTTCAGGCTGAACATGTCTGAAGGGATAATCCAGTAAAATTCATCATGATAGAGGCTGGAAACTGTTTAATTTATTCTTCAGGTCGACTGTTTGTGTGAATTTCACATTTCAGGAACTGAAGAAGTGCACTTAGTTTTATGTCTGAAATCACAGCTGATCTGTTATTTAATGAGACAAAGAACAAAAATCACTTTGAATAAAAACGGAAAACTTAGTCAGGTTTGTAAACACTGTCAGACTGTACTAAGTGTGTTTAACTCTGAAGTGTGTGAGTGCATATAAAAACATTAAATCTCCCTGTGGCTTCAAACTGACTTACATGAATCACACAGGTTTACCACTGTATCCCAGAATGCTTTGCTTCAGTCTCATGTTACCTTTGATTTGACATCATGCTAATCAATCAGCTTGTTCACATCCATCAATAAATCAGTACACTGCATTCATTTGTCATTCATCCACTGCCCCCAAAACTCAGACCGTCACATTACTTCAAATAACCTCAGGTGACTTCAGGTGACCTCAAATGACCACAGGTGACTTCAGGTGACCTCAAGTGACCTCAGGTGACCTCAAATGACTTCAGGTGACCTCAGGTGACCTCAAATGACTTCAGGTGACTTCAGGTGACCTCTGTCTCAGTGTGAAGAATCTGATGAATTTCCTGTCCGCTCTGTTACTATTGACAGTCTTATTGAAGATGGATTATCTTTATTTTTATCACATAATCTAAAGAAACCTGAGCTGAGCGAATTTATCTGCCTGATCTGAATGGTTAACATCTGCATCTGCAAAAATATCAGTTGCCTGAGGATGAATAATTCATTCGAAGTCTACTCATAAACCGAGTGAAAAAATAAACTGCAGATATTAAGCAGAATTAATGACTGACTGAATAGTTGTGTACAGATTTTCTTTATCTTTACACTAAAGAGTCAGTTACTACAAAGACAACATGTGATGCTGTTCACAGTAACCATGAATTATTTTGTCTGTTTTAACTCTCAAGCAATGCATACTGGAAATTCTGCTCGTGTGCTCAACTCAGTCAGAATATCTCATTATTATTAAGTTCTGAAGTGATCTAGAAATAAAAACTAGACTTTCAACATTGATTCAACTTATAAATGAAAAAATGTATTGTACTGACAACAGGTCAGATCATGTCCCTCATTGGCTGATTGTTTATGTTGATATTCAGACTTAGTCATTGCTAAAGTGAATTATAGAAGTGATTTTTTTTTATAACATCAGACATTTAATCAGAGTTGTTGTTGTCTGAGCAAACACATGCAACTGTCAATAACTAAAAATAAAAAAAACATGAACAGTATCAAATGAGTAAGACACCTGAAAAGGTGAGAATTAAGCTTTCATTCCAGTCTGTGTTTCTGGGACAATGGATGAGACCATACCAACCAACGAACAACATGCCAAAATATTCTCATTTAAAATAGTGCTTTTTCCATCATAATAAAAGTTCTTTTTAAATATAAAAACATAATCACTTACTGACTTTTTCTTCCACACACAGACGAGTGTCACAGATTCTTTTTTAAATATAAAAACATCTTTGACCGACAGATTCAGGTTGTTTTTTCACACAGAGAAGACTTATAAATATTTTTTCTGTTTACAGCGTTCTGCTACACGACTGTCAGACTTCAAAAAACATCTGAATCTTTTTCAGCGGTCAGATACAAAAATAAGAAAGACGACAGAAAGCTTTGCTACACCTGTACGGCCACGCCGCCTCCCTGCACTGTGATTGGATGACAGGAGAACACCTGCACGATGTGTGTGTGTGTGTGTGTGTGTGTGTGTATGTGTGTATTGATCTCTGCTGGTTGGCTGAAAATGTGTATTTTTTAGATTTACTAAAAACTTGCATGAAGCCATTTTCATCCTCATAAAAGTGTAAATAAAGTTTAAGATAAAAGATAAAACAGTTCATCCCTCTACTGATTTTCTTAGATCATTTCTTTGACAGTGTCTCAACATGTGATTCGAGAGCCAAATGAAGTCACTTTAAAAGTGTTCATTCATTTTTGTTATCATTAAAACAAAAGGATTACAGTGTTTACAGCTCCTCTGATGCCATAAACTGTCACATATTCAGACTTAATGATTAGTGGGTTAATTGATTATTTGATGGAAACAATAATTGAATTAAATTGACTGAATTATAATAAAGAACATGATTTATCTGAACTATAAACATTTTAAATATTTGGTTTATTTTTTCATGTGTCTTTGTGTGTATTTGTTTGTGTTTGTTTTTATTTTCAGCTCTCAGACCACATTGACAAGATAGCATGTGTGCAAGGACTTTAGGACTGAAAGAGGTAGAGAAGCTTAAGAGGCGAAAACTAACTCACTCTTTGCCCTCTTATAAATCTAATTTAACAACTTTGATTTATTCTTGATGTGGAAATGCTAATAACACTCTGTGCTAACAGAGGGCGGGTTGACTGGTATTCTGTGACTTTGACTGAACTTTATTCACTTTCCAGCTGACTGACACCAGTCAAGGGTCAGCAGATAATGTCAGTCAAACGCTGAGAGAAAACCAGACAGAAAAGAAAAGTTTCTTAAAATGAACCAGGTGGTAGGCGTGGCCTGATGGCTGCATCCTCATCCTCATCAGTGTTCCTGTGTTTTCAGGACACCATCTGGTTCATGTTTCTGTGCTGTGTTTCAGATGGCGGTGTCCCAGAACACAGTGGTGGTCTGTCCGGTGGCGGTGGCAGTGGGCGGGGCCGAATACGGTGGCGGCTGCTTCCTCTTCCAGCTGGGCAGGATGGGCATACTGTCCTGTTTACACAGATTCTTCTCAGGCCTCTGACGAGCTTTAATCTCTCGACACAAAATTCTTTTCTTCTCAATCATCTCCATCATGGTGGCGTCTCCGCAGAGCCACGGCATCTGGAAACGGAAAACAGCTCAACATCAAAATGTCCAGAAACTGCTACTGATCGCTTACTGCATTTCTTCTCTGCAGTCCCAACTGAGATGTCCATTTTTTGATCATTTTGCACCTCTTTGTGGTCCTGTTGTGTCTTTGTGGTGGTTTTGCATCTCTTCATGGGTTTGAGTCTCCTTGTGTTGGTTTTGTGACTCTTTGTAGTTGTTTAGTGTCTCTTTTTAGGTTTATTGTCTTTTTCTGACAGTTTTTGGTCTGTTTTTGTGATGGTTTGGCATGTCTTTTTTGGTGGTTTGAGTATCCTTGTGATGGTTTTGGGACTTGCTAGTGGTTTTGATTCCCTTTGTGGATGTTTTTATCTCTTTATGGTCATTATTGATGAATAGGAGTTAAACAATTACAAATGCTTTCATGAAATGTTATTTTTTGTTACAACAATCTGCAATGCACTAAAACAGATAACAACTGTAACAGATAATTATAAGAAAATATTTTTTAATATGTACAAAATGTTTAAATCATATGTGAATGGTAAACCATAATTATTTACATGATGTAATTGGCTGTTTCTTTATAATGGAAACCAGGCTAAAACTTTCATCCATTTATGTCAGTGTTAAAATGTATGTGTAAACATAAATATTGCAGATGTTTTATTTAATTTCTTATTCTGCTGGTGTGGAGCTGATTGTCGTCAGCCGTGAGAAACCAGACAGACAGACAGAAAGACAGACAGACTTGAGTTTATTTTTCACTCTCAGGTTGTCACTGTGATGCCTGCGTCGCACAGATTTGATTCACATTTAAATGCTGATAACATGTGATGTGTATGAGGCACATGTCTGTGAAGATTCTCCGCTACCCAGGTCATTTCTAAGACCTAGAAGAAAGTCAGCTGGACTTGTTGAGTTCAGCTGAAGAACTGATGAGACGTGAAACATCTTCAAGAGCCTCACGAAAGTCCAGTCGACTCTTTTAGAAATTGTATGTGGCACACTTGATGTAACTCCACTTTAACATTCATATGATTATTCGGTCAATTAGACAAATTAGAAACAGACTTTAATCAGATTCAGATAAGTTAATATTCATCATAAAAGTTCAATCTCATTTTGTAACTCTTGAATTTGGTGAAAATTAATGTTTTATTGTCAGAGACTCAACAGAAAACACTCACACAAAAAATGACAGATTTTTCATTATGCCCCAAGAGAGTTCAACAGAAACAAAAGACATAATAATGTTTTTCATTTTAAATAGTTGAAAAACAAACAAGAAAGAAGTGCTTCAAAATGACTGAATTCTCTGTAAAGTAAAGTTAATCAATCACAGTCTGTTGACGGGGTGTGGCCATGGTTCATAGACAATGATTGGCAGGGTTAGTGTGCAATGGGAGCTATGTTTATTAAAGGTAAATGACCTGGTTGGGTGGAGTTAGAGATGGGTGAGATTTAATTATATTTATTCTGTTAAAGTGCCTCAGTGTGAGTTAAATCAGCATTAGCTTAATGTTAGTGAACGTTAGTTTTAAGTTGGGTTAATGTTAGTATCAATCATGAAACTTGTTAGTATCACTAGTAGTGTTTCTCCACTGTTAATATCTACACATTAGGTTTAGTGTCATTGTGATACAATACATAAAACGTTTCATTTAAACAGCTAATATTTTACACAAAACAGAAATTACAAAATACCCTTTGAATGAAGTAAAGAAAACACTCTTTATATGTTCACATTTTCCTTGTTTACTGGTTTATGATGAAACTTTTGTCTGACTGTAAAGTGTTTTACATTATGTTTTTCAGTGAAGTTGAATCCTGTGTGGAATAGAAAGTTTTTCTTTTTTAATTTGAAATGAAACTGCTGTTCTGTGTGATTTAAAAATCGGATTTCAATAAAAAGACAAAGAAAAACAGGAAGATTAATGGAAGACTGACAGTTATGCAGGTAAATAGACAGGTATACAGTCAGGTGTTTTACAGACAGACAGACAGACAGATAGACAGACAGGTGTTTCACAGGTGTTGTACCTGGCTGAGGGCAGGATGATGGGACTCATGCAGATGACGTTGTGGTGTCCCTCCAGGTGAAGGAACTCCTGACGTTGAGGCTGAACGGCCCAGTTTACACACCGACTTTGATTCTGCAGATAATCATTTTTACATCAATCAGTGCCTGATGCCCACCTGTCTGGACTCTCAGGTAACATCAGCATATTGACAATTAAACCGACCTCCTGTTATTCTCTCTACAGTTACAGTTTCTTACATTAGCTGAGTCACTTTTTCTCTGTAAGAGTTGGCTTTCTCAAAAATCTTCTCACAGTTCTCTTAAGCAGCACAAAACACATCCAAAATGCACCAACACACCTGATACGCATTTACTCCCCATGAGGAAAATATTTCCTTTATGTGACTTAGGGATGGAGTCAGAAATGATACCATCTTGGATGGGCTGAAAACCACCTGAAATGCTGAAATACTAAATCGTTCCAACAATTACAAAACCTTCTAATTCTGCCTCACCAGCCTCCTCTCCTCACCTGCAGTCTCTCATAGAGAATATCAAGCAATATAAACCAAACCTCCTGTTACTCTCTTGAGAAGACACATCAGCCTGATGTCCTGTGGTGCTGGTGTTAACTGACTCACCTCCCCCTGCTGCTCCACCACCTCCTCCGGACAGCATCATGGTGGGGCTGACAGAAGACCTCCCCATCCTGCTGGAAACTGGACTGCTCTGTCCGTCTCTGTCTTTACTGTCATGTCTAGGCAGAGACCGCGAGTCTCCTACAGAGACACAACAAGACAAAGAAAGTAAAGAGAGAGACGTCATAAGACCACACAACCCTTTGCTTTGTTTCTGACAAAAGCAGCTAATATATTTGTCCAAGACGACGCAGAAATCAGTCAAAGACAAAGAACAGACAGGGAAGAACATGAAGCAAATATGGGAAAATTACAGAGACACATGGGGTAACCGTGATTCAGGGTTCAACCTCCAGATCACTGAATTATTTTACATTTAATTTAAAGAGCATTCTAACAGGCCATCATATCAGTTTGCCTACAGCTGGCCAACCATCACACACCAGTCAGACCTGGACTGTTCTGAAGAATCAAATTCAACCATGAATCAACAGTAAAAAATACACCGAAAGAGGGATAAGCAGAAAAACAAACCAATACATACTTAGACCGTCTGAGCATCACATCTGTACACATGATGTTATTTTAGGAAGCCTCACATCCTGCTTCTTCTGTGCTTGTAAAGTTAAGAATTTATGGTCGTTCGATCCTGGGTGTTACATATATTGACTTTAGGTGAAGTAATGAAATGGACTAAATGTTTATGAGTGAAAAGTTATATTCTCTGGGAAATAGGCTGCATCACAGAGAAAATAATTTAAAATTTTATTTAAACCCTGTTGGTGCTTCGAGTTGTTGAGAACAGAGTCTGTACACTCTTGTCGAGCACTTGTGTCCTCCCACAGCTGAAAAACCAGCCTCATTGAAGCTCTACTCTTCATCTGTCAGTCAAGAAAAATCTTTCCTGAATGAGCCTCTTGACAGCTGTGGCATGCATATTTTCTAATCATGGAGAAGGTTATTGAATATTTCTTTCACCTGCAGCAGATCAATGTCCAGACTCATAAAAACACTGCAGGTCAGCTGATGATTCTGACAGCTGCATCCATAAAGCAAATCTACAGTTTATGTAGAGACTTAGTCATAAAACTACTAAAAGACCTTGTGGTGAGATCCAAAGTAAAGAATTAAGAAAGCAAATGATTGTGAAATGTGATTGGGGGGGTTCATTGGGTCATGAGGAAGCTCTGTCTGAAAGTGTCTCAAACTTTGACAGGTTGTAAGAAAAACAAGTGGTATGAAATGTAATTTTCACCTTCTAACAGCTCTTAACTTAATTCTCATATAAACTAAAGTCACGACTGGCACATTTCACTTTAACCTCCAGTTTTTATTTCTTATCAATACAACAAACTGATGTGAGTCTGATTTTAATTTATGGGAGTATTTAACATTGAAACAGTGTGGGTTAGATCAGCAAGTGCCTCTGAAAACACATAAATACCTCATTTATTTAATAAAATGATTTTCAGTTAGATGGCTGACTTACAGTCATCACCACGGCAACACTGTCTCCATGGAGACAAAATGAACTAATGATAATCCTCCTTTACAAAACTGTAGTCCTTCATCTCTTAGCTCACTGGGACATTCAATCTCTGTAACCCAAAGCCTGTCTGTCTTCCTTCTGACCTAACAGAATTAATGAAATTACTTTTCTTATCCGTGATTTTATCCTGACAGTCGATCTGTCTGCAGTCAGACTGATGGGCCAGACAATGGAGACAAAAGAAAGAACGATGAAAGACAAAAGATAAAATAGAAACACAAAATAGACAGCCTGACAGAAAGTAAGTCCAACTGCAAATGTACAACTGTCATTCATCCATTCATTTCTCTGACTGCAGGGTTAGGATTGCACAGTTCATTAGTTCAACAGCTACACTCGGTTTGTTGGCGGACAGACAGGTGGACACTGGCAATCTTTGCTGATGATTTAGATGATTTTATCTCTATATTGAATCAGTGTTACAGTTAATCTGACACACTGCTGAGGTATTTATAAATTAAGGATATTAAAATATTGCCACCTGTCATTGCATCTTCTCTTTTCAAAAACAGATGAAAAAATGTACAGACAGAAGATTTGAGAACTGTGAACCTGCACTGAGTTCAGACACACTGCAGTGACCTGAAGGCCTTTTCAGACCTGCACCCTTTATGTTCATATCATATCTGACTAAACACCATGACTGTCCAGCTGGAAACATATCTGTCTGAACTGTATGATGACAGATCAGCATAAATATTCAATAATTTCACAAAAATCATTTAAAATGCTTCAGTCAGACTGAACACAGGAAGTAGACGCCATGATAACATCTGGGTCAACATATTTACATGTGTTTCTCTGCTGTTTCTTTAAGGGAAGTCAATGTAGATTTACCTTGCAGATTATAATGAGGGTATAACACTGTATAATGTACAGTAATATATTAGTAATATTTTAATGTGAATGTAGCAGTGATGTAGAGCCGATAGTTCCACTGTAGTACAGATGTAGTTTTCAGTGTCCTTAACTTCTCCTCCTGCCCCTGATCTTGCTGAAGTAGTACTGAGTGTAGTAGTGATGAGATACTGATGTAGTACTGATACTAAGATGTGAAACTTCTGTAGTACTGAAGTACTTGTTAAGTACTAATTATTTCTTACCTTCACCATCCCTGATGTAACAGATATAAAACTGATAAAGTAATGATAAGGCACTGCTTTAGTACTGAAGTAGTATTGATGTAGTACAAATACAATACTGATCTGATCTGAAACTGATATCTTACCTGCACTCTTTTTGCTTCCCCTGTCTCCTGAAATTTTCTTCATCACTGGTCTAACTAAGGTGATACTGATGTGAAACTTATATAATAATCATGTAGTACTGGTGTAGATGTAGTACTACTATAAAACTAAATGTTTCCTTCACTAACCCTGCTCATGTTTCCCCCTGCACCTTTCTTCAGCACATGTCTCTCTGTTGTAATCTTGATCTAAATCTCAAATGTAGTAGTGATACAGTACTAATAAAGAATTTGTGTAGTACTGTCAGGGTACAGATGTAGAACTGAGTGTTTACCGTCACTGTCCCTGCTCTTCCTTCCTCCTGTTCCTTTCTTCATCACCTGTCTACCTGTGGTAAACAGGTTGTTGAGTTCGTCCAATGGACTTGTGGGAGTTTGTGACCTCATCGACACGTTCTGCATGGAGCCGTGAGTGGAGGAGGAGTTACTGAGTTTTGCCCCACCTTCCCCAGCCCTGTGTGAGGATGAGGAAGAGGAAGATGAAGAGCGGGGCATACTTCCTCCTGTCATAAGAGCATCGTATGGCGGTGGCCTCTTCAGGCTCAGAGGAGTCAGAGAGCGACCCATGCTGACAGGGGATGGACACGCTGATTGGCTGCGGGGGTAACCATGACCACCATGGGTGGAGCCAGACGACTTGTAGAAGTTGGAGGGAAGAGGCGGAGCCGATGAGCGGCCGGAAGATGTGATGGTGTGGGTGGCAGGCAGATCACGGTCTCTGTCTCGTTCCCGGTCCCGATCACGGTCTCGCTCCTTGCGATGGTGGGTGGAGCTCTGTGGATGTTCGACACCACCTGACTTGCTGTAAGACACATTTTCTATCATGGGCAGCCGGGTGACATCTAAGGGGGTGAGCGGGGACTCATCAGAGTTGGGGGAGCACTGAGCAGGAGCAGGGGGGAAGACGAGCAGTGGTGGGCGGTGAGTCAGGAGGTTGGGGAAAGGTGGAGGGATGTCGCATAGAGAGCCCCGGGATGACCAGGCTTCAGGGTGCATGATGGCAGACTGAGCATCCTGCAGGAAGTCCTCCAACATCGGGTACTTCATCTCCTCATACACAGACTCGCTCTGCTCGTCCTCCACAGCTTCCTGACTTTTCAGCTCTCGCAGGATGTTTCCCACCATCTCAATGTAGACAGGCTCCTCGTCATCCGTGTCCCTTGATGCCGGACTCTGACTCTGGGATGAAGATTTATCCCAACGCAAGGAAGACTTCTTGTTGCCATGGTTACGGATGTAAGATTCATCAAAGGAGGTGCTGAGCTGGGTGTTTGGGTTTCTTTTTGGTTTGGGTGGAGGCATCTTCTTGTAGTCCTCACTGTAGAGATGGCATTGAGCTGCAGACAGACAGTAATGTTAAAACTGAGACTGACTGACAGCAGCTCTATGACTTCCTAAGGTAAATGCTAAATCACAGAACTCTCCTTTAAACCAACAGATGCTGAGTTTACCCTGGTAGGTGTCATGTGTAACAAGGAGATGTTATGATCTCACCTTCAGCCTGCTCTGGCGTCTCTTTGGTGTCTTGGCTGTCTCTCTTGGTGACTCCGGCGCCTCCGTTCACCATCTCAGAGCTGCTGCTCAGTTTGGTGTTGGGATCTCTCTTGGGTTTGGGCGGGGGTTGTTTTCGGTTGTGGTTCGAGTCATCATCTCCTCCCCCCACTGAGTGGAGGGACTGGGATCGTACAGTGAAGCCCTGACTGGGGGGGGGCAGACGGTCCTGTGGTGCCGGCATTGTCATGAAACCCATCCTGAAATGTTTCCCAGAGTATGCCCCATCTGTTGCCATGGCAACATCTTCACCAATTCTGGATGGACCGATGGCAAGGTGTGTTAGAACAATTGTATAATCACCAAACAATCACACATTTTATAAAATATACATAAACTTCATGTTGGTGTGAAAAAATAAAACTATTCTGATTAAAATTCAGCACAACAACAACAACACTGTTACTGGTACTGTTTTATATTTTACTTCACCGTATCCTTCATTCAGGTAGAAGAATAAAATAAACAAGTTTAATCACAATCTGAATTGTCACAGGAAGCACAGAGCTTTTTCATCTATTTCTAGATTTATATTTCTCTAGCTCACTTTTTCTGAAGCTCCTCTTTATGGAAATCTGATGTCCTGGTCCCTTACTCTTCAACTAATCTGACAGTACTGACTACTCTGGTATTTCTTTAAACCAGCTGGTTTGAAAGAGAATTAACTGACACGTCATGTCTTTGATGTGTCTCAGACAATATAATGTTTACTTACTGCCTAAAGTTCATTTTAGGAATAATACAATGATTCTGTTCTGTCCTGGGTCAAGTTTCCTCGTGCTGTGGCACAACAGACCAAAACAAAATATGCAGCAATGTCTGGTGTGTTTGTCTAGTTTCCCAAATGAAGTTGCTGCAATTCACTGCACCCATACTGCAACAACAGGACCACCTGAAAAGTTTGCTTAATGTTGAACTTTGGCACTAACATTGACACATAGCAGTGTACAGGCACCATGTGTGCTGTAATAGTTAGCTAATTCTGAATATCAGAGTCTGTATCATCAATGCCAGTTATTTCCTGCAGGTGACAGTGGCTTTCCCCTCAGATCAACCCACATATATTTTATCTCAGAAGAAACATTTTCTTTTGTGTGAAGTTTTTAAGTGATACTTGTGATAACAATGTGGTTGAACTTTTAAGGTTTTTTTGTTATTAAACTTTTTATTCATTTGGAAAAACAGGATATACATGCTGCACTTTCGTGCACACACCACCATTTCCAAATGACAATCCAGACAATGTGGAAAAACAAAATTAAAGAAAATATGTACACCTATATTCCCTGGTACAAAAGCCATAATAATGGATAAATAAATAAATAAAAAGAAAGACATTTCCATTTACATCATTTACAATTATCTCATTGTCATGGTACTCCAGGACTATCAGGAAACTGAGAAATGGTGAGCCAAGTGTAAACTATAACAAATAAAAATATAACAAATGTAAAAGGTAAAAGGTGAGCATGACAGGAGAATAGCATCAATCAACATAGATACTAATGATAGTATCCAAAGAAATGAAAAACATTTTGTGCATACATGTAAAATTCGAATAGATTCAAGAATTGTATGCTGAAAGAAAAAAAAGGAAAAAAAACTGAACCAGATGAGTGGAGTCAAAACAAGGAGGGTTTTTTTTTTAAATCATTTTACCCAGTATTTTGTCAATAAGTTGCTATGTAGTTTATCCGCATATACCCTAAACTCTCAAACTTATCTTTTTCGAGTCTGAGAATGAATGTTAGCTTCTCCATTTCAAAAATATCTTGGACCATTTTGATCCAGTCCTTGACTGAAGGAGGATCTTTTGTTAACCATCTCCTTGTGATCGCTTTCTTACTAGCGAGAAGGTTTAAGGTTTTATGTATTTATGTTTTCTACCTTTTGATGGCTTCTTCCTGTCGTCTCTTCTTCTGATGTTTTTCCTGCAGGTAGGTCCAGTTGGTCTGGTTGCGAATGCGGTCACTTTCTCTGGCAATGTCAGAAGCATTTTGGATCACCAGACCGTCGTATGTTCGAAGGCCACTGTCCTCCACATACTGAAAAAACCTCCTGAAAGAAGATGCCTCCTCCTGAGATGTCATGGCTCCTCAAAGACCTGAGAGGAGGATCAGAAAGGAGGATCAGAAAGGATCCCATCACTGAAGGTAAAACTGGTTACTGTCACTTCCAGTCTGAAACACTCTGAGGATGGAGGTCAGAGTGGTTGATCGAACAACTCACGTTAATTTGACACTGAAGACAGTTTTTAAATTTCTTTTAGTTATTATTTCATGATCCTGCCTCGTGTTTCCACTTGTCTTGTTGTTTTATCTTTTGCCTCTCCTTGTATTTGTCTGTTTCCAGTTGTTTTTTGCACTTCCTGTTTTATTTTGAATTCTTCCTCTCCTCACATGTCTGTCACTTTACTTCCTGCTCTTGTGTGTTTCCCACCTCTCAGACTGTTCTGCTCTGCCCTGATTGCTTTAGTTTATTTACTATTACTACGTGTCCTCACCTGTCTCCACTTCTCCATCACCCACAATATTGGCCCCTTTCCTTTGTTTCCTTTATCAGTTTGTCTGTGTTCCTCCCTGTGTTTCTTCTCTGCTGCTAACCTCTTCACCTGCTCTGCCTCCATCCTGTCTGCATTTTGGGTCTAACTTTTCCACAGTCACGACAGTTAGCAACA
Source organism: Scortum barcoo (assembly GCA_023238725.1). NCBI lineage: Eukaryota > Metazoa > Chordata > Actinopteri > Centrarchiformes > Terapontidae > Scortum > Scortum barcoo. Next base: position 17,394 of record CM041552.1, on the reverse strand, counting down.
GTCAGTGTTGGTTTGTTGAAGCCACCGAGCTAGTAGTTTGTTCTCAGTTTCTCTGCTTTGTTTCAGTTTTAGTGTCAGGAAACATAAAGATATTTCTGAAGCAGTATTTTGTGATAACAACAAAAAAGATATCCTATGAAAATACGTTTTAATGTTGATCAGGGTGAGGACACAAGAGAAACCAAGTGAAGAACATCTGGAAACACCTGATTTCAGTCATTCCTCCACACACACTGAGTCTGATTGATGCACTTAAACTGGGACACTGATTGGTTTAATGATGGATAGATAATGGATTATTGTGAATATGATATAATGTGTCTCCCTCTATCTTTCTCTGAATTATTATCCTCCCCCACCTTTCAGTCTCTCTCTCTTTCTTGGCATCTCTGTATCATTCCCCTCCCCCACATCCCTGTCTGTCTCTCTCTGTCTGTCTGTCTATCTGTCTGTCTTTCTCTGTATTTCTGTTTGTCTCTCTCTCTCTCTCTCTCTCTGATCTCTGAGTCTCTGAGTCTCTATCATTCCCCTCCCCCATGTTCAGTCTCTTAGAGTCCTTCTAAAAATGGAACAGGGAGTCAGCTGGCGGTAACCTAGCAACAGCAGCATCTCTCAGAGGAGCATGATGTAATGCTTCCTGTCCATGGGTGAGGAAAAGGAGGGGGGGAGAGGAGGAGGCACAGGCAGAAGAAGTACCTCCTCAGAGGAGGATAAAGCCCCGTTAACCTGACCAGAAGTCGTCTCTGTTACTCCTCCAGCCACTAAAGTGTTAATTAGTAGCGTCTATGGCCACTTTCACTCAACCAGTTTGGTTTCTATGGTGATAAAATCCCCTCTCAGTTCCTCTGAAACCAGGACCCCCCCGAACACTGAACTCAGGACAGGTAAACATGGGAAGTAGCTGATTAGGGAAGTGGTGGCAGGTGAGGGGATGTGTGGGCTCTTCAGGTGAAGAGAACAGGACAAGTTGTAGGTTCCCTGAGAGATGGTTAGGAAATAATTTAATGTTGTAGTGTAGAATAATGTGGCTGATGCTTCAATCACAGCATCAACTCTGATAATGCATTAGCATTAGCTCTGATAATGACCTTTGACACTGAATGATAACTCCATCCTGCATTCCAATCTCCTGTCAATAGTTTGTATCGATCATTAGGTTGTGCTATTCATGTATTGAAAACATTTCTGTAATAAAAAGAGAAAACAATATATTTTTTATTTGTTTGGTGGTGCAGTTTGACTCAGCTCAGAAGTCTGGTTTATTTGCATTTTTAGGTTGGCCACAAACAGACACATTCAAATATCAGTAGTTAAGCAATAATACTGATCAGATTAAATGGACGGCTGTGTTATCATGTTTGACACAAAGTTACTTCCTGTTGAACTTTGACCTTGTGTTCTGGGCTTATTAAAAATATTTCAGGTACGCTGACATTTTTTTAAATCGTCATTCATTCACAGCTGATGGACAACTATTTCTAAATAAGAGTGTGATTTTAAATAAAACTGTGACTTTGTTCTTGGGTCTGATCCAAGATGGCGGCCATGATGAAGTGAGATGCTGCTGTTCCTGATTTCACTGTTTGAAATACAAACAGGGTGTGAAGGAGCCAGATGTGTTTTGAACAGACTTTATTGACAATGTCAGGAACGACTCAACGACAAATAGGTCACATTTTTTACCAGTAGAGAAAGAAAAAGTCTGAATGGCTGCACGGACAAATAAAAGCAGGAGAACAAACATGAAACACAACAGACTGAAGCTGAACGAAGGAGGTGAAAGGAGGCTTACCAGAGGATCAGCAAGGATTCAGACTCGCTTCATCCCCTCTTCACTGTCTCCTTCACTGTCTCCTTCTTTCCCTCCTTCAGTTCTCCCTCCTTCAGTCCTCCCTATGCAGAAACAAAGATGGAGTGATGAAGCTTCCTGTTGTCCTCACAGATCTCTGCAGCTCAGAGGCAACGATGACTCGATATGATTTTCGTCTGCAGCAACGATAATCCACATCAACCCTTCAACATCTCCTTTCTCCCTTCATTCCTCTCTTCCTTCCCTCCGTCCTCCCGTCATATATCCTCACAGCGGTAAGAAGAATCACAGCTCTAACACACACACACACACACACACACACACACACACACACCTCACTCTCACACACCCTTCAGCCGCACACGCACACTCATCCCCAATGACAGTCGCCACAAGAAACCAGAGGCTGAAACCACGGCAACCTGACAGCATCCTAACCCTGCTAACTCCTCCCCCTGCTGCTGAGAGAGAGAAGGGGGTGGAGGGGGGGAGGAGTTGTTCTAGTATCATTTTTAGGTTTTTCACCAGAAAGCAGCCGTGTGTGTGTGTGTGTGTGTTCCCACATTACCTGGCATGATGTCACATGATAGTTTATCACAATGACATCATGTGATGTCACTGATTCACCATCATATCTCAAAGCTGGGTTAGGGTTAGGAGTGAATTTTGACCACAGGAGGCAGGAAGTGTTCTGATATTAACTGCTGAATAAAAACGTCAGTGAAGTTCACGAATTACTCAAAGTTTTCTGTCCTCTGTCTCACAAAATCTTCAGTCCATGTCAACAGAAATCTGTTTCCTCCTGAATCATCTGATGGTTTGTCAGAGCCTCTCTGGTGCCGACTGACAGTCTCGATGGCGTCTCAGATCTCCTCCCACACCCTGACACCTCCTTTAGCAGGAGGTGATCAGCTGAAACTCTGCACCTCCTCTTAGCTGAGTGTGTGAGATGTGATGACAAGGCTTCACAGTGTTTGATCTTTGGCCTCAGGTGGCGCAGTTCCAGCTAAACTTCTGAACGCTGTGTTTTCTAGTAAAGCCAGGACTGTGGCTCAGGTCCATCCTCCACATTTCAGCGTTGATGTCCATGTTTGAGCTTCTTTTTCTGAGACTCTTAGAAGAAACTTTAAACTGCCTTTTGGATTTTAAACACAAACAACCCCCCCCAGCTCTCACACTAACACCCACAGGAAGACTTTGTATTTTAGAAAAATAAAAGCCTCAATGACCTCGTCGATCATTCTGACTGAGACAGTAAAAGTGAACATTTAATCTCCTTTTCACCTCCTTGTCTCCTTGTTTCCTCCCTCCTCTCTGTCTTCTGTCCTGGTGTGTTTCCTTGTTTCCTCTCCTTTTCCTCACGTGTCTTCCTCCCTCCTTGTGTGCGTGTGACATGAGCACAACGTCGTTCTTGTTCTTCTCTTTTTACCCAATGATGTGTCTCCTCTGCGGTCATGTGACTGTCATGTGTGATTACATAATTTCAGTCGATGTGAAATTATTTCAGCTTTTGTTCATTTATTGTCTCTTCCTGTTTGTCTGTGAAAGCTGCTGATGAACAAACATTCACACCTTCATCAAGAGCACACACACACACACACACTCACACACACACACACACACACTACACACATCACACACACACACTCACACACACACACTCACATACACTCACACACACACACTCACACACTCTCACACACACACTCACACACACACACACACACACACTCACACACATCCATATAGCCCTGCTCTTCTGTTGTATGATATCATGTCAGGTGTGATCAGGTGATGATGATGATCACAGGGTCACGAACAGATGCTTAACCCTAACCCTAACGAATGAATGAATGAAAAAATTAATGATTTTATGGACACTGAAACATCGCCAGAGTATGATTCAAACATGATATCAATATTATAGATTATAGATAAACGTAGGATCATTACAGGTCTATTATAGAATGATTTTAACATGATGGAATTATTTTACAGCTCAGCATCATCACGGCAGACCCCCGCGGCTCTCCACTGCGCATGCGCCTCGTTCTGCAGCAGTCTCTGTTTGTTTGTGTGTGTGTGTGTGTTTGTATTGTGTGTGTTCTGTGTGTGTGTGAGTGTGTGTGTCCGTGTGTGTCCGTGTGTAGTGTGTGTGTCCACTGAGACCGAGGTCCGCTCTTAATCTGACAGATCCATTTAACTCGGCTTTCAGCCCGCTCACTGTTGATTAGCTCGGCTCGATTTAACCCGGCACGGCCCGGTAGCATGTCGTCCAACCTGCAGGACCAGAACCAGGACCAGAACCGGGACCAGAAAGAGGAGGTGAAAGAGGAGGCGAAGGAGGAGGTGAAGGAAGAGAAAAAGGAGGAGGTGAAGGAGGAGAAAAAGGAGGAGAAGAAGGGGTCCTGGTCTCATTTCTTCTACAACCCGACGACCGGAGAGGTCCTGGGCCGGACGGCCAGCAGCTGGGGTAAGACCTGAAGACTGACCCAGTTCTGAAGCCCGGAGACCCGCATGTGTGTCTGTCTGTCTGCCTGAGGAGTTTTCACAGACCCGGTAACGGTCTGACCCAGGTTCGGCGCCGCTCTTGCAGCTGCTGCTGAGACCGACAGAACCGAGCCGTGTGTGTTCGTGAGTGTGTGTGTGTGTGAGAATGTGAGGTGTGTGTGTGAATGTGTGAATGTGTGTGTGTGTGTGTGTGAGAATGTGTGTGTGTGTGTGTGTGTGTGTGTGTGAGTGTGAGTGTGTGTGTGTGAGTGTGTGTGTGTGTGTGTGTGTGTGAGTGTGTGTGTGTGTGCGTGTGTGTGTGTGAGAATGTGAGTGTGTGTGTGTGTGTGTGTGAGTGTGTGTGTGTGTGTGTGTGTGGATGTGTGTGTGTGTATAACTTTGCCTCTAAAGCCTGTTTACCCATCACCTTATAGGTTATATATTAAAGTGAATACCTGCCTACACCCTGCTCTCATTACACATAAAGATTTAGGCTATAACAGTTTTTACATTTTACTAAAACTCACCTGCCTATCACAACAATATAATATAATAGTTATAACAATTTTATTTCTTAGATTATAATGAGATTCAGTTCCACTCCTTTCATAAATTTTTTGTTTTTATGTTTTTATAGCCTACATGAGACCTGAGTTCTGCAACTAAAAAATACACAAAAAAAAAAAAAACACACACAAAGGGATGCAACTAAAAGTCAAAGCTGACCATTGTGTGTGTGTGTGTGTGTGTGTGTGTAAGAAAAGAAAAAGTTCTTGACATGAACTGAGAAATGTAATGGACACTCCCCCGACCCCCACTCCTCACACACACGCACACAAATATAATAATAATTCAGAATATTTTAATTACCCATAATGCACTGCAGCATGTCATAGCTACCTCTCTGGATGTGTGTTTATATTTAGCTGAGCCTTTCATGTGAAGCTTGCTCGCTCGCTCACTCGCTCGCTCTCCAACACTGGACCACTGGGATGTTTTTCCCCTGAAGTTGTCTTGTCAGGCACAGTTTCCTCGCAGGCTGCATGTGACCAATAAAAATCTGCATTACTCAAAAAAAACATTTAAATATGTTAACCACCATGAGAATTCAGACAGTAACCGCTGTACAATCAGAAACCCTTGATTACATGTGAAACACTAAAATCGTCATCTATCCACATAGAAAATGAAGTAAAGTTCATAAAGTGTTTGTGGGCTGTTACAGTCTTCTCTCAGGGGGAGTTATATGAAAGAGAAAAAGAAAGTTTAGATAAAACGTATTTAAATGTATTTTACTATCAATGTGAGGAATCTGTGTCTGTCTTTCTGTCTGCTGGCTGTTCTTCCATCATCTCAACAATGATTCATTCGTTCAACTTCACACTTGGTGGTTGTATTGGTGAGGACCAAAAGGAGTGTGCTGTCAAATTTGATTGGATGAGCGGTTCATGACAATACTGCCAGCAGCAATACCGGCATGTGTTTGAAACATTCACACGCCAAATACGAAGTGCACCACTTATATTTATTAAGAAAGAAAAAGAGAGCGATGTTGACTCTGCTGGGTGAGAGGGAGGAAGGTGAGAAGGGTTTGGAAGTTGTGTTACATGAATTAGTGCAATCACTGAGGAAGAAGGACTGTTTACTGTTTTTTCCATATTTTAATAAAGCTATTTTTTATTCTGTCCGTCAGGTCTCATCCTCCTCTTCTACTTAGTCTTCTATGGATTCCTGGCGGGAATGTTCACCCTTACCATGTGGGTGATGTTACAGACTCTGGATGAAAATGTCCCCCGCTATCAGGACAGAGTGTCCAATCCAGGTGAGTTCATCACCACAAATTCTCACATTTAACTTTTTGAATTCACTTCCTGTTTGCTTCACATCCATAATGAATATTTAGCGGGCCTGTCTTAAAGATAAGACTTTAATCAAAACAAGACTTTTGCCTAAAATAGAGGTTTCAATAAGTAAAGTCAGTATGAACACATTGAGGACACCTGCTGGACAGGTATGAAACAACAGGTGTCAATGATCGACATGAATCACTCAGAAGGATCAGATGAAGAGTTTTTGTCACAACATAAATTACTTTTTTAGTTTATTTGTTTTCTATGAATCACTCTAACAATTGGTAGTTTCACTTGTTCTATTTTCAATATTTGATTATTGATCATGAATGTTTTGTTGAGTTCAGGTTTAGTGATTCGTCCTCATGCAGCTGAAATCTTCTTCAACCGCAGTGACACGACAAATTACAACCAATACATTCAACAACTGCACGACCTCCTGCAGCGTGAGTACAAATACACCTCCTGCAGTTTCAACACAAAACCTAAAGGATGACTTTGTTAAAAAATACTGAAGTATGTGTGACACCCTTCTTCAGTACAGGAAGTTCCCTTAGCTGGAAATGGTGATTATCACAGCAAAGTCCAGGTGATAGTTTTGTATTGATGGGGCTCATTACTTACTGTTTTATTGTGTTTTTGTTTTTCTGCAGCTTACAATGACAGTCTTCAGGAGCGTAATGACTTGTGCCTGGTGGGTGAATACACTGAACAGGATGACGAGCCAATAAAGAAAGTTTGTCAGTTTAAACGCAGTACGCTGCGTCAGTGCTCTGGCCTGCCCGACACCACCTTTGGATATGCTGAGGGTAAACCGTGCATCATTATCAAGATGAACCGGGTCAGTAAAACATTTCTCATCTCTCTGTCAGGATGTTTGCACACAAAAATCAATGTTTGACCTTATTTTGGCTCTTACTGCTTTAAGCTTCAAGAAGCATCTTTGTTTTATTTGCTGTGGGTTAGGGTTTCATGCTGTTTCATGCACAATAATGTGACGTGGAACTAGGTTGTAATTTTTTTTTTAATGAAAATGAGGAACCATGTGAAGATTATCCTCTGCATGTAGAAATGGGAGAGTAAATGAAATCAACAATTTCTCTAGGTCATCGGACTGAAACCCAGAGGAGACCCCTACATCAGCTGTACTGCCAAGGTAACAAAAACATTACATATTCATACCTATCACATAATGCATCTGTGAGGCTGAATCACCATCATTAATAGAAATCACCATTTTTAAAAAGTATATATCTGCATCTTCTTTTATCTGCAGCATGTTAACTGATAATTAAACTTAAACATGATAAAATGATAAAACTGACTTATCTCTCTGTGATGATATTCTGAACTTTTTTTTTTTCTTTTGCTACGTATGCAATCCTCTGATGGACTTCTGTCTGCTTTCATATTTTTGAATGTTAAGCTCGTGATACTGTGTTGAACAACAGTTTGATGTATGATTTATCCTCATTCTGCCGTCTATTTATATTAAATTTATTTCTCTCTCTTTGGTAGAGAGACAGTCCATTGCAGATGCAGTACTTCCCATCAGAAGGTCGTCTGGATAAAATGTTTTTCCCATACTACGGCAAGCAAGCTCATGTGAGTAGATACTGTCTACTTTATTATCAGTCAGCGTTTACCAAAGTACAGGTTAAAGTGAACAGGACAACAAAAAACAACAATAAATGGCAAAGGAAAATTACAAGGCAAATGGCAAAGTAAAAAAAAAAAAAAAAAGAATAAAATAGAACTTATAAGATCAATGTATAAAAAAACAAATGAAAATAAAAGGTAATAAAGTACCACAATATTAAAACCACTAAGAGCAGCCAAAAGCCATTGAAAACATGTATGTCTTGGGTTTTGTTGTGTCAGTGGAACATTTAATAAAAAAATAGAGTGCTGTTTCCAAGGTTTTGAGATGCCCAGCAAAGGCACGGCCTCTGTTATCGAACTGTAGCACTTGATTGGGGAACATTTAAAAACCATTGGTCTGAGGATCGAAGAGGCCGAGAAGTGGAACTGGGGCAGAGAAGTTCTGAAATGTTTTACTGGTGCCGGTTTGAAGTCTTGCTGCATAATTCTGTAATAGTGGCTGGTCAGACAAAGAGGACAGGCCAACACCCAGCTACAGTGATTTACAGGGAGCTTTGAGGGGATTACTGCAGTAGTAACGGTCTTCATGTTGTTGAGAGAGATGATAACAATGTTCAAATTCAAATTCAAATTTATTTATTTAGAGCCCAAAATCACAAACAAACATTGTTTGCCTCTCAGAGGGCTTTACAATCTGCACAGTTGTGACACCCTCTGTCCTTAGACCCTCGAACCGAGTCAGGAAAAACTTCTTCAAAAAACCCTTTATGGGAAAAAGAAGAAACCTGAGGAAGAGCCACAGATGAGGGATCCCTCTCCCTGGGACGGACAGACGTGCAATAGATGCCACATGTACAGAGAACATCATCAATCATATTATGGAATTATACATGAGTGAGTCGTAATAAGCTGTAGCTATACTGAGTTCATTGGTTTAGTCCATGTGTGAAGGTATCACAGGTAATGGAAATGAGTCTGTGAGTCCAGGTGCATCTCTAGATGTCCTCATATGGAGCTCTGGGCCACTCGACCTTCTCTCCACAACACAGACACAGATCATGTCCCCACCAGGCCAGTGAACCTCAGACAGATGGACCACAACCAGAATCAGTGAGGAACCTGCAAGACTGGAGAGAACAAAGAGGACCGGGGCTCCGGCAGTAACATGCACTTTACAGGACATAAGAGTATTCACATTAACCGTTTTGACACTTTAGCCAATTTAACCAATTTAACTACTTTAACCAGTTTAGCCACTTTAACCAGTTTCTAAAAGTGACTCCAGTTTGCACTACTATCCATAATATGAGTAAAGGAAGCAGAGGAAGAGGGAGAGGTGCCCGATGCATCATGGGAGCCCCCCGGCAGTCTAAACCTATAGCATAGCAGCATAACTAAGGGCGCGAGCCTGTGCCCACCCTAACTATAAGCTTTATCAAAAAGGAAGGTTTTAAGTCTATTCTTAAACACTGACACTGTGTCTGCCTCTCGGACCCAGACTGGGAGCTGGTTCCAGAGAACAGGGGCCTGATAGCTGAAGGCTCTGCCCCCTAGACTACTTCTGGAAACCCTGGGAACTACAAGTAAGCCTGCGTTTTGGGAGCGCAGCGCTCTAGTCGGTTGATAAGGAGTTATCAATTCATTAAGATATGATGGTGCCAGACCATGCAGAGCCTTATATGTGAGGAGAAGGATTTTAAAATCCACTCTAAATTTTACAGGGAGCCAATGCAGAGAAGCCAATACTGGAGTAATATGGTCTCTTTTCCTGGTTTTAGTCAGCACCCGAGCAGCGGCATTCTGGACCAGCTGTAGAGTCTTTAACGACTTGTTTGGGCAGCCTGATAAAAGTGAATTACAATAATCCAGCCTGGAAGAGACAAATGCATGGACTAATTTTTCAGCATCGCTTTGGGACAAAAAGTGCCGAATTTTTGCTACAAGATGTTGCGCAGGTGGTAAAAAGCAGACCTTGAAATATGCTTAATATGGGTGTCAAAGGACATATCCTGATCAAATAAAACCCCGAGGTTCCTTACAGTGGTGCCGGAGGCCCAGTTAATGCCATCCAACAAGGCTATCATAGGAGAAAGCGTGTTCCTCAGGTGTTTCGGACCTAATAGGATCACTTCAGTTTTATCTGAGTTCAACAACAGGAAATTTCTGGTCATCCAAGCCTTTATATCTTTAAGGCAGGCATGGAGTTTCAGGAGCTGATCAGTTTTGTGTGGCTCCACTGATAAATATAATTGGGTGTCATCAGCATAACAATGGAAATCTATGGAGTGCCTCCTGATGATATTGCCAAGGGGCAGCATATACAAAATAAACAGAATTGGACCAAGCACTGAACCTTGTGGAACTCCATGACAGACTTTAGTATGCACAGAGGATTCATTATTAATATGGACAAACTGAGACCGATCTGATAAGTATGATCTGAACCAGTTTAATGCAGACCCTTTAATACCAAGCAGTTTTTCCATTCTCAGCAACAGGATGTGATGGTCAACTGTATCAAAGGCAGCACTAAGGTCTAACAGGACAAGTACAGACAGAAGCCCTCTATCTGATGCTGTCAACAGGTCATTGGTGACTTTCACAAGTGCTGTTTCTGTGCTATGGTGAGCTCTAAATCCTGACTGAAAAACTTCAAAAAGACTATTACTGTGGAGATAATTACATAACTGGCTGGCAACGGCTTTCTCTAGAATCTTAGACAAAAAGGGGAGGTTGGATATTGGTCTATAATTGGCTAACACATCTGCATCAAGTGTAGGTTTTTTGATCAATGGTTTAATTACAGCTACTTTAAAAGACTTGGGTACAAAGCCTGACACCAGAGACAGATTAATAATATGCAGCAGTGATGTGCCAATAAATGGGAAAACTTCCTTAAGCAGCGTAGTTGGGATGGGGTCTAGGAGACAAGTTGTTGCTTTCGATGCTGAAACTAACGAGGATAATTCGGGAAGGCCAATTGGAATAAAACTGTCTAAGCAATTGTCAGGTTTTAATGTATCTGCTCCTAAATTTCCTGAGTCTGAAGGATCGGAGTCTAACGAGGGCAGATCCTGACAAATTTTGTCCCTAATATTCAGAATCTTGTCATTAAAGAAGCTCATGAAATCATTACTACTTAAACTTAAGGGAATGCAGGGTTCAATAGAGCTATGGCTCTGTGTCAGCCTGGCTACAGTGCTGAAAAGAAACCTAGGGCAGTTCTTATTTTTCCTCTATTAATTCTGAATAGTAGGCTGCTCTGGCATTACACAGGGCTTTCCTATACGTTTTGAGACTCTCTTTCCAGGCTAGGCGAGAGTCCTCCTCTTTGGTGGAGCGCCATATCCTTTCCAATTGTCGCGTTGTTTGTTTTAACTTGCGAGTTGCAGAGTTAAACCATGGTGCCAGTCTCTTCTGTTTTATAATCTTTCTTTTTAGGGGCGCAACAGAGTCCAGAGTGCCTCTGAGTGAGTCCATGGTGTTTCTAACAAGTTGGTCAATTTGGGGGGAGCTCAAAAAATGAGAGTCGTCAGAGATACTAGGAAATCTAACTGACTTTAATGCTGTCGGAATTGCTTCCTTAAATTTAGTCCTAGTACAATCGGGTAACCATCTAGTGAACACTAATTTTTCTAGAGGTGCATAGTCCAGTAATAGGAATTCAAATGATACTAAGTAGTGGTCTGATAACACAGGATTTTGGGGGGAGACTATTAAGTGCTCAATATCAATACCATAGGTGAGGACCAAATCAAGGGTGTGATTGTGACAGTGAGTTGGAGAATTTACTCTCTGAGAAAACCCAATGGAGTCCAATAATGAGATGAATGCTGTGCTAAGACTGTCACTATCCATGTCCACATGAATATTAAAATCACCTACAATAATTACCTTGTCATTTTCAAGGACTAAATTTGACAAGAACTCTGAAAATTCAGATAAGAATTCAGAGTATGGGCCTGGGGGGCGGTACACTACAGCAACTAGTATTGGCTTTGTGCTCTTCCAGGCTGGAGATGAAAGAGTAATAGTAAGGCTTTTCAAATGAGCTGTAGCCCTCTTTAGGCCGAGAATTTATTAATAGGGCTGAATTAAAAATGGCTGCTGCAACTCCACCTCCTCGTCCAGTGTCTCGAGGAACATGAACGTTAGAATGACTCGGTGGAGTGGATTCATTTAGGCTAACAAATATTCTTCCTGACCTAGCCAGGTCTCAGTAAGGCAGAACAGAACAGGTCTATATCAGAGTCAGATATCAAATCATTTATCAGAACAGCCTTAGAGGCCAGAGATCTGATGTTTAAGAGGCCACACTTAATTTTTTCTTATTATGCTGTTGCTGAGTTGCTACAGCAGTTGTGTTAATTTTTATTAGATTTTTATGAATAACTCCCCTTTTTGGTTTTAAGAGTTTAAATGGTCGCTGGGCAGACACAGTTTCTATTCTATATTGGGTGTGTGCAGCTGCTCTAATGGAGGCGCAGAGAAGCGTGTAAGACTGCAGCTCTGCTTACTGGTCCCAACTCTGGTATGTCATGAATTAGGACTAATAAAACTTTCTATATTTCTAGACAGGAGAGCGGCTCCAGCCAAAGTGGGATGGATACCATCTCTCCTAATCAGGCCAGATCTCCCCCAAAAAGGCTGCCAATTATTAATAAAGCCCACGCCGTTTGCCGGACACCACCTCGTTAACCACCGGTGGAATGACGACGGCTTGTACGGCTGTACATGTCATCACTGGTCAGATTAGGAAGAGGTCCAGAGAAAACTACGGAGTCCGACATCGTTTTTGCAAACTTACACACCGACTCCACATTAATTCTGGTGACCTCCGATTGGCGTAATCGGGCGTCATTAATGCCGACATGAATTACAATTTTACCATATTTACGTTTATCCTTTGCCAGCAGTTTCAAATTTGACTCGATGTCGCCCGCTCTGGCCCCAGGGATGCATTTGACTATGTTCCCCGGTGTCGCTAACTTCACGTGTCGGACTATGGAGCTGCCAATAACCAGAGTTGGTTTGTCAGCGGGTGTGCTGAGGGGGGAGAATTTATTGGACACGTGAAGTGCTTGGTGGTGAACCTTGGTGGACTTTTTTGAGCTATGCCTCCTTGAACAGTCACCCAGCCGCCCAGCTGCTCGGGGTCTGCCGAGGGAGTGCTAAGCTGATGCTAACATTGCACTGCACTCGATCGGCTCGCACCGGCTACTGGGGACTGGGGACTAACTACGCTAGCATAACTGCTAACATTGGTGCCGAGAGCCGCTTCTCTAATTCTGTCAGCCTCGCCCTCCAAAACTACATATAAGCTACATTTATTACAGGTACCATTTACACTAAAGGAGGCAGGCAGGAGGAGTAGCTGAACATCTGACACACCGAGCAGGAGAGAGGAGAGAGAGGGAGGAGGAGGAGAGGAGGAGAGCCATTGCTAATAAGAGATAGCAAAGGAGCTAACCACTGGAACCAAATTAATTAAAGAGTTTTACGCTGCAAAAGTTAAGCTTTTGGACAGCTAAAAAAGTCGCTAGCGAGTAGTTAGACGGTGGTTAGTCACAGTTGTACACAATTTAGAGAGTATTTAAGACAATTATGCTCTGGAGTCTCAAGACTATTCACACAGCTCTAGCGCAAGGAGAACAGGAAATGACGCAATACGCTCACCGTAGCACGTAGAACGTCAGGTGATCCTTTAGTTCTTTAGCTGAAAATAGCCCTTCACTACAGAGTTGATCTGCTTGTCAAATTTCAGTTCAGACTCAAAGATGATGCTAAGATTCCTGGCATGGGCATGAAGATTCAATGCTAATGGCTGTGACTGGATGGCTATAATCTCTGTGGTGTTGGGGGGGACAACAAGCAAATACTTGTTATTTTTCAGCTGAACACAATGTTTTTGCATTCAGCATTTCATACCCTGGAGGAAATGAAGGAAGAATGCGATGGATCTGGAGTCCTTCAAGCTTGATAGATATTGCATTTGTGTGTCATCAGTGTAACAGTGAAAGACAGACCAGACAGCATGCACAGATGGGAATGAATCTGAGGCACAAGCAGCAAAAGGCTTAGCCAACACGTTAGCAGGAGCAAAAGACTAAATTTCCAGCGAAAGACTGAAGTTTGGCCTGAGCGTGTTAACATTGAGGTGAACTTAACAATCTGGTGGAGAACGAAGAGAAGAGCTGGGGTACAAGTATTGGATGCTTTTCAGTTGTGCAGGTAGATTAGCAGCTGAAGGCTAATAAATGCCATGCCTATGCAGACAGAGAGAGACAAGGAAGGGGTCAAAGAGAAAACATGAGGAATGGGGGAGAGAGCGGAATCTCGAAATAACAGCGATGAGCTGTGAAACCTGACTGGAATTTCTCAATGATATTTTTATTGATCTGATAAGACATAAGCTGTGTGGACAATTTTCTCCAGTATTTTGGACAGGAATGGGAACTTGGAGATGGTTCAGCTTTTTCATAGATTGTATTGATGCATTTACTGACTGACTGTTTAAAACAGGGCAGGATGGATCCATTAGCAATACGATTAAAAATCAGGAAAACTGTGGGACCAACAGCGCCAAATACTTCCTTTAAAAAGTGTACAGGAACCATGTGTGAGAGATTGTGTCATCAGTATTGGGCAGGGACAAGCTGTGGGAGGTTTTGGAGCGACGTGTTAGACAGCGCTCTCCACCTCCATCATCAAACACCAAATGAGGGAATATCTTTGGAAGAATGTGTTCATCCCTCCAGGAAAGTTCACACACTTGGAGAATCAATGCCAAGTAGCGAATTCAGTTAAAAGCATGGCATTTTTTGTTTGAGTGGGAAATACAGATACACATAAGTCATCAATGATGGAAATCCACCAGTGGTGGCTTTTTTTTTTAAATGAAATGTGAGGGGGAGAGAGAGGGGGATGAGATGCTGCAAAGGGTTGGAATCAAACCTGGGGCTGCTGCAGTGAGGGTTATATCCTCATACATGGGCGCACACCCTGCCAACTGAGCCATCATCACACCCACTGGTGGCATTTTTTAAAATGACTGCAATACCTCCTTCGTGACCACTAAATCAGAGTGACCAAAAAAGGTCACAATTCCTGGTGTTTCTTCCTCCTTGTGTTCCTTGTGATCCTGTTTGTCTCTCCTTGTGTTGTGTTTGTTGTTTATTGTTTTCTGTTTTTCTATTTGTCTTTATGTTACGGACACTTCCTGTTTTATTTTTTATTGTTCCCTCTCCTCACATGTCTGTCACTTTACTTCCTGCCGTTGTGTGATCATTCTTCTCCACCCTGATTACTTTCACCTGTCCCATTAGTCTCCTCACCTGTATCCACTTCCCCATCAAACACAGTATATATATTGGTTCCCTTCCTTTGTTGGGTGTCAGTTTGTTGGTGTGCATTTTTGTTTTGGTGTTTGTTTGTCACCTGCCTGTTCACCTGCCAATAAGCCAATAAAGTTCATCTTGGTTTACATCTACCCTATCCAAACTCACACTGTCTGCATTTGGGTTCACCTTGCTCCACACCCCATTCAATTTTACTAGATTTTATACATGCTAAGTATTTTTTTTCTGTTCTATTTGTTATTATTCATGAAATCTGTATTGTGGCATTGTTTTTATGCTTGTATTTTCATGTTTCATTTCTTTATTGTGATGCACTTTTAGCTGCAATTCTTGTATACAGGTGCTATACAAATAGAGTTTGCATTAGTTTTATTATTATAATTATTATTTTGACATATTTTAATACAAAGCTTCTGAACTGGAAATTTGTATGGAGATAAAAATCAATAATTAAATTTTCCACCACCTCAAAGTGTTGATTATTAAGTGGTTTCTAAGCATCACATAGTTTCTATTTTAATATTTCAGTATCTGTTTTATTTAATGTTTTTTTTTCATGTTATATACAAAGAACAGACGGTGTTATGATTTAAGTCAAACAGGATGGAAAGATAACTTCAAAGCCTAACCCAAACTAGATTTAACAGTATAAATCTTCACGTCTCCCTCCATACTAACCTTACTTCTCTCTCTCTTGACAGCCCGGATATGTGCAGCCTATGGTCGCGGTGCAGTTGTTGTTGAGAAAGGAAGACTATAACATTGAGCAGACAGTGGAGTGTAAAATTGAGGGTTCAGACCTGCGTAACAATGATGACCGGGACAGATTTCTAGGTCGCGTCACTTTCCGGGTCAAAGTGTCAGAGTAACTGGAGCCAGATGCCATGGACACCACAAACTGGGTTAAACTGGAAATACATCTCCAGTTGTGGACACTTTGTAATTCAGACCTGATCTAATCCTGGATGTCTGAATCTGGTTCGTCCTGTTCAGACTCTTGTGAGGAAACCAGATCTGAACCACTGAGAGCAGATCTTGATTCAGCCCTGATCTGGTTCATTTCTGATGCCGGTTCAGTCCTGATATAATTAATCCTAACCTTGGTCAAGATGTTCTACCCAGTAGTCCAGATGATCTCCTCAGTGGACCAAACTGGTTTATCTTGTTCAGACAGCTGGAATAGATCAGGTCTGTTGTGAAAGCATGTGAGCCAGCTGCACAATGATGTGGTGTTTTTAAATGTATGTATAATGGTGATATAATAAAACAATGATATGATCACAGCAGTCTGTAATGGAGCAGCGCAGCAGAAATTAACTTCACTACAGAATCATCAGTGAAATCACACTGAGACCAAAAACTCAAGAAATAAATTTGCTCTTATTATTGTAAAACTTTGTTTAATATTCACATGGTCAGTAATCAGAAAACTCAGCCTCCACACTGAAACATTAATGTCACAGAAACCCCCATAAAATATTTCTAACACTGCACTGAAGATTATTAAGTTCATCTCTGCAAATGAAAGGTGGCTTTTTGACCATGTACATTTTTTTCAGAAGGGGTTGTCAGGGTTTTATTGTGTAAGTACATGAAGCTGTAAAAGTCCAGTCCAAGACCAGTTCAGTGTTGGTATGAGAGTGATCTGGTTACTGAGTGCCTGTGTTTAAAGGTTTTATAATTGCAGAATATTTCAGTTTATGATAGGAAATTTAAAAAGAAAAGTCATAGTGTCAGTGGAAACTTTTCATAGATAAGTGAGAAAAAGAAATATCATGAAAGTTAGAAGTCTTCTCAGTTTAACTATTTGACTATAGAAAAGACATGAATCTGGGTCAGTTATTTTTATTAATAATTGTAATCAAAACACGCGCTGTAGAGGATTAATTTTACACTGTGAAGCAGTATAATGCCCCAGTGCTCCTCCTGCCTGGACCCCCCCCCCACACACACCTCACCAAACCCCCATATATTCATCTGTCAGAAATTAGAAAATAAAGTTTAGCCCCACTCTGACTCCGGTTTCATTTCACCTCCAGAAGTATCTTCCTGTTGATGGTTTGTCATTTGTCATTATGTCTGCAGAAATAATTATTTCAGTCCTTTTCAATGTACATGTCTTTGAATATAAGAGTTTTTCTCAATGTATTCACAACTGTACAACCAAATGTACAGTTTTTTTTAAATGTGATTTTGCGTGTCATTCTGATGACTACTGTTGTGATTATTGAAGATGACATCATCAGAAGAGAACTAATCAGTCTTCACTAAATCATTTTCATCA